>JAPXFY010003241.1:20000-22648 GCA_030674185.1 Monoplex corrugatus
TAGTGTTTATGTGTGTGTATGTATGTATGTATGTGTGTGTGTGTGTGTGTGTGTGTGTGTGTGTGTGTGTGTGTGTGTGTGTGTGTGTGTGTGTGTGCACGCGCGTGTGAACGTTCATATATTATTATGCATTTGTTTCGTTGCCAGACGACGAGCATATCAGATATGTGAATCCTGCCACGTCCAGACGACTGAGCAAAACTGTGGTTGTGTTTAATTTAAAAAAGCGTGAAATTTTCTAAGTTAAGCTGTGATCTATTTTTCTGTGTCCATTTTCAGTTATTTGTGATGCTGTACTTATTTGTATTTATTTATTTTATTTATTTATTTATTCCTGCATTTTCTTAGCTGTGATATGTTTACAATGATGGCTGCGGATTTTTTTGTACTGATTTATTTATAAACTTTTATTTATTTATGTATCTATTTACTTACTTATTTGTTCGTTTATTTGTTCATTTACTTGTTTGTTTATTTGTTTGTTTGTTTGTTTATTCATTCATTCATTCATTCATTCGTTCGTTCACATATTCCTTGATTCGTTCATTTATTCATTCATGTTTGCACTCTTACATTATTTATTTTCCCAAGCATTTACGTCTTTATTAAACTTTGTTTTTCTCACAAATGAGTCGTGGTGTTGTTGAAGTTAGTACGAAGTAACACTAACCTGTAAGCTTGCATGATGTTCACTAGAGTTGCTCCGCTTGTTGAACTCCATGTCTAAAGAGAGCTGACCCTTCATTCTTTCCATTGTGTGCATTTATATATCGTTTCGGTATTACAATTATGTATGTAATTTCGGTATTATAAAAGTATGTATGTCATTTCGGTATTATATTTATATATAATTCCTTGACTGAATGATTGCATGACATGTAGACCACTATAACATTTTTTTCGGTTGCCTTTTGTATCTCTGGTTTTGTGTGCAAGTATAGAAATTATATGATGAATACGCATGTTACAATTTTGTGTATGATAACAACAGTGCAGGCATGTTAGGCTTTTTGAATTCTGTCGATGTTGCTGTAATATTAAAACGGAATTTTAGTTCATCTTTAATCAGCGAAAGTATCGAAATAAAATGCGGAATTTCTAAACACTCTAGTTCAAAGGGAACATGATATTGAACGATGACAACCCCACCCCCCCCCCCCCCCCACTAAGAAAGACAGTCAAATATCGAGATAGCGCTGATTTTGTGTTAATGAGCAGGGAAGTGGGGAGGTTATATGAATGGGTGGACTCATGATACAATAAATATATGCAAGTATTTAACATGCACATCGCGTTCTTTCGATCAGTCTCAGTTTTAACAATTTCCAAGCGCAGTTACCCCCTTGACTCCTGCGACATGTCAACCAGCATCCAGCATTTTCAACCATGGTAGTGAAGCAAAAACTTAACCCTTTGACTCCTTCATCCCATTCTCCAGTTTCCTGCAGGAAAGAGTGAAAATGTTTTTGTTTTCTTTCAATTGCTGGACTATAATACTTTGGCTACTTCATTTCTGCTCTTCAATATTTTTTTGTGAATGTGATGGTTGAATGAATATATCTGTTGAATTCATTATCCATAACCATGCTAGATTTGACAGAATAAAATCGTCAACAATGTATGATTTTGTTGGTATTGATATGTTATAGTATGATGGGATCACATCACACTAAAGTCCACATTTTATGGGGAAAGAGAAATCAGAGCACCTAGTCACAAAAGTAAAGCTGGAGGGAAAGAGAGCACCAGGCAGACCCAGGGAGAAAATATTGGACGGGCTGGCAGGGTGGCTGAGAACAGAGAGGGTGGGAAGTGGACTTGTAACGACAAGGGATACATTCAAACGGAGAGCCATGATCGCCAACGCCACGGGGCAGGGCACATGATGACAATGGTGATGATGATGATGATGATGATGATATGATAATATATATCTATATACATACATATATACATACATATATATATATATTATACATATATATATACACATATGTATACATACTACATATACATGTATACACATATGTATACATATATACACATATATACACATATATATATATACATATATATATATATATACATATATATATACATGTATATATATATATATATATATATATATATATATATATATATATATATATATATATATATATATAAACGGTTTCCACGTGAAGAACAAACCTTTTAAATTTAAGGGTTGAGAAAGAGAGGGAAAGTATTTTTGGATGCCGTGTATGGAGAATAAATATTCAAGCATGTAGTCGATTGCACACACACACACACACACACACACACACACACACACACACACACACACACACACACACACACACACACACACACACACACACACACATTCCATAAGAAAATCAGAAAAAAAGGTGAAACGGTCAGCCAGCCAGAGAGATAACGGAGGAGAGAGAGAGAGAGAGAGAGACAGAGACAGACAGACAGACAGACAGACAGGCAGACAGACAGAGACTGAGACGCAGAGAAACAGAGAGAGAGAGACAGAGAGAGACAGAGAGAGAGAGAGAGAGATAGAAAGAGAGAGAAAGCCAGAGACAGAGACAGAAACAGAGACAGAGACAGGCAGACAGACAGAGACAGAGAAACGGAGAGAGACAGAGACAGAGAGA
>JAPXFY010003242.1:0-12500 GCA_030674185.1 Monoplex corrugatus
GAATGCATTGATATGTGTACTTAATTTTCTTTTCCTTTTATTTCTTTTTTTTTTTTTTTTTTTGTATATGTTTTGAAATGGTTACAGCCCTGATATGGCTCTACGCGGTTGGCTGGGCTTTAAACAAAAAGCAAATAACTAACAGACCAGTTTATTTTTATATTGCAGACAGGAATTGAATCATCTAGTGTCAACAAATGAGTCAACAAAACCAACAAACCTTCAAGAGAGAGAAAGAGGCATAGACAGAGAGATATAAAGAGAGAGAGAAAGAGAGAGAGAGAGAGAGAGAGAGACAGACAGACAGACAGACAGAGACAGAGAGATAGAGAGAGAGAGAGACAGAGACAGGGACAGAAAGAGAGACAGAGAGAAAGAGAGGAGAGAAAGAAAGACAGAAAGAGAGAGAAATAGAGAGAGAATGAGTGAGTGAGAGAGATAGAGAGAGAGAGAGAACATAGAGAGCGAGAGAAAGAGAGAGCGAGCGAGAGAGTATGAGAGAGAGAGAGATAGAACAGAGAGAGAGAGAGCAGAGAGAGAGAGAGAGAGAGAAAAGTGTGTGAGTGAGCCAGAAAGAAAGAAAGAGAGAGACGGAGGAGAGAGAAAGAGACAGGTAGATAGACAGAAAGACAGACAAAATTAGAGAGAGAAGAAAAAGAGAGAGGAAGAAGAAGAAATAAAGAGACAAAAAGAGAGAAGAAGAAGAAGAAGACGACGAAGAAAGAGAGAAGAGAGAGAGAGAGAGAAATGATACAGGAGATGGAAAAAGCGGAAGGATACAGCGGGAAGTTGGGTGAAATTCTGATTATGAAAGTAAAAAAAAAATATATGAGTGCTTCAATATCGATTTTATCAGACTTCTAGAACTTGCGTGTTTGTTAATAATTATTATTTGTTCTTCTCCCCTTCCCCCATCCCCTCCCCCTCCCCGACAATGTCATCGACAAGGATGATATTACGCTCACATCTTCCCTGGATGCTGAAAAAAAAAAAGCTTATGACATTTTGAAAGCTTAGCCGACTTTGTTTCTCTAGAACTGAAAATAGATAAAACATAACACCTTTCAAAAAATTTGAAAAAGAAATAAATTGTCAGTAGATGTCTGTAAAAGCATTCCTTTGCTCTTTATTGTAAAGACCTTACTGTTATTCAATTTTTTTGGTTTGCTTGTTTGTTTGTTTGTCTGTTCACTTGTTTGGTCGTTTTTATTGTACGAAGCTAACTTCAGTAAAGATCTCATGTTATTACCCTGTTAAAATTCAAAATCCACCAATATCATTATGCATCATTTTCTATACTGCAAATGCCATCAGAGATCTGCCCAAAAATATTCAGTATAATTCTCTTAATATATTAACATAACATTCCACATACAAAATAATATTCAGTGTGTTTGTTTATGTCCGTGTACCTGTATGTGTCACTTAGGTGCCGTGATTCATATAGCAACAGAAAGATGAGTCTTTTCTGATCCACCTTCTTGCTAACCCAGGATAATACGAAATCATAATCGAAGTGACAGAGTTCAGGTAAACACGAACCAGAAAAAACGCAACAAGAGAATCAGACCGGGTATTTTGTATACAAAACAAGACAGGTGCACATTTTTGGTTGGTTGGTTGGTTGGTTGGTTGGCTGGTTGGTTGTTGGTTGGTTGGTTGTCTGGTTGGTTGATTGGTTGGTTGGTTGGTTGGTTGGTTGGGTGGGTGGGTTGGTGGTTGGGTGGTTTTATAATAATAATAATAATTACAATACTTATATAGCGCAAAATCTTGATAAAATCAAATCTAAGCGCTGAAACACACACACACGCACGCACACACACACGCACGCACGCACGCACACACGCACCCACGCACACACACACACACACACACACACACACACACACACACACACACACACACACACACACACACACACGGCTATAAATGGGGAGAAAGAATAAAAACAATGGAAAATTATAGAGAGCATATTATATACAATTATATATTGCAATGTGATTCCCCTCCGAGTGGAGACAGGCTACAGAGGGGATTGAGTGAGGTCAGGATTTTATGCAGAGGAGAAAAGGTGAGTTTTGAGAGCGGACTTGAAGGAGACAAAAGTAGGTTGCTGACGGACTGAGAGAGGAAGTTTGTTCCAGGAGAGCGGACCAGAAACAGAGAAGGCTCGTGGACCATAGGTATTGAGCTTAGTGCGTGGAAAGCGAAAAGTCAGAGGATCGGAGACAGAGCGGAGGGTACGTGAGGGAACATAGATCTCAAGTAGGCTTGACAGGTAATAGGGGGCTGCGTTATTGAGGCTTTTGTAGCACATGGTGTCTAGTTTGTACTGTATGCGCTTTGATACAGGGAGCCAGTGAAGTTGTGCCAGGAGAGGAGATATGTGGTCAGCTTTTTTCTTTTTTAGTACAAGGCGTGCAGCATTGTTTTGAATGCGCTGTAGGATGTGAGTGGTGGAGGCAGGAAGACCGGACAGGAGTGAATTGCAATAGTCAATGCGAGACATTATGAAGGAGAGAACGAGTTTTGCAGTTGTTTCCACAGAGAGATACTTCCTGATCAGGCTTATACGATGGAGGTGTGATAGTAGATCTGGCAGTTTGAGAAACAAAGTTGTTCATGGAGAGGGTAGAGTCAATGCAGACACCAAGGTTTTTAGCTGATTCAGAAATTGGGACTGATGTGTTACATAATGGGAGAGAAAGAGGAGGCAGCTGAGAGAGTTTCTGACGGGTGCCAATGAGGATAGCTTCTGTCTTGTCATCATTTAGCTGAAGTTTGTTGTATGTCATCCAATTTTTGATGTCCGAGTAACACTCAGTGGTGCGAGTCAGGAGGCGCTGTATATTGTCAGGTGAGTCACTGTCTTGAAGTTGGGTGTCATCAGCATAGAAGTGGTGTTTTATAGAGTGGGAGTTGATGATGGTGGACAGGGGGGAGGTGTAAAGAGTGAAAAGAACAGGGCCAAGGACAGATCCTTGTGGAACACCACAGGTCAGGTATGCAGATTGAGAGTAAGTGCCATTGATGAGAACAGTTTGTTTTCTGTTTGATAGATAAGAAGTGAACCAGGAGAGAGCAATGTCAGAGATGCCAAAAGTATGATGAAGTCTAGAAAGGAGAATACCATGATGAATGGTATCAAAGGCTGCAGACAGATCAAGGAGTGTGAGGAGAGAGACTTTGCCAGTATCAGTTGCAAGGAGGAGATTGTTGAGAATGTGTAGCAAGGCAGTTTCAGTGCTATGGCACTGGCGGTAGGCTGACTGGAAAGGATTGAGGAGATTGTTGGCAGACAGGTGAGAGTTCAGTTGGTTGAGGACAACTTTTTCAAGAAAGAGAGATTAGAGATAGGCCGGTAATTTTTCAGTTCATTTGGGTCTAAATTGTATTTCTTGAGGAGAGGGTGAACAATAGCAGACTTGAAAGAATCTGGGACAGTTCCAGTTTGGAGAGAAGTGTTGATGATGTCAGTGATGAATGGGAGGAGAGTAGGGAGACAGTCAGAGTAGAGAGAACCTGGAAGAGAATCCAGTTCGCAGGTTTTGAACGACATGGATCTGATTGTGTTGAGAATTTCTTCTTGTGAGACTGGGGTAAGAGTAGTAAGAGGTGTGCCAGAGAAGGAAGGGTCAGGTGGGCATGGTTGACAGGGTGTCCTGTCGAGCCTGTCACGAAGAGTTTGTATTTTGGTGGTGAAATACTTGGAGAATACAGATGGGAGTTCTTCATTTGTGTGTTTTGTTGGGAGAGGTAAATCTTTTCGTGTGCCAAGGAGATGATTCATGGTTGTAAAGAGTTCTTTTGAAGAAGAGGCATTCAGGATTTTGGTTTGGAAATAGTTTGTTTTTGCAGATGCAATGAGGGTGGATACTTTTGTTTTAGAGGCTTGGAAAAGTTGCCTGTGTACAGTGAGTTTGGATTTGCGCCAGCGGCGCTCTGCTCTGCGGCGGGCACGTTTTGCACAGGCAATCTCATGAGTGAGCCAGGGGGCAGGGGGGCGGTCAGGTAGAAGACGGGTTGTGGCTGGAGCATGAGTGTCCAGAAGATAGTGGAGAGTAGTATAGAATTCATCGGCAAGGTTATGTGACTTTTCAGAAAGGAGACGGAAGGCATCAGATGAAAATGAGGAGAGGTCGATAGATTTGAGATTGCGTCGAGTCACTGTGCGCATGGTACGGGAAAGAGGAGGAATGTCAAGAGAACAGAGAATTGCAGAGTGGTCAGATGGAAGGGCTGAAGTTAGACGGGTAGAAAGAACTAAGCAGTTATCAGTAGCTGAATTGTGGTGATCACGAGAAATGATCCAGTCAAGAATGTGACCTTTTTGATGGGTTGGTTCAGAAATGTGTTGAGTCATATTGTGATTGGACAGAGAGTTGATGATATGTCTTGTGTCATAACGGTGAGTGTTGTCATAGTGGACATTGATGTCACCTAGAATGATGAGATTTCCAGGTAAGAGACAGTAGTAATCAAGAAGTTGATTAAAGTCAGAGAGAAACATGGATGTGGTGAGCTTGTTGGCAAAGCTAGGTGGAGGTCGATAGACACAGGAGAAGGTGATGGGGTGAGGGGTGGATTGGAAGGATACTTCAACGTGCTCGAAAGAAGGATGGGAGAAAGGCAGAGACTGCGAGAAAGACAGGCGGGAATGGAGTGAGTCGTTGTAGAGGATGGCGATACCACCACCTCGGGATGAGCGATGGAAAGAAGCAAGCCTGTAACCACTCGGAGTGAGATTCACATGTATAGGTTCATGACCAAGGGGGTTAAGCCATGTTTCGGTGATAAAAGCAATGTCAACATGCTCATCTGCGATAAAGTCAGCAATGACATCAGCTTTGCCATCAGTGCATGTTGACTGAGCGTTAAAAAGGCATAGTTTCAGTTTATCACAATTCGGCGGCCGAGATGGAGACGAAGGCAGCACCGACGGGACAGAAGACGAAGGCGACACCAGCGGGGCAGAAGACGAAGGCAGCAACGACGGGACAGAAGACGAAGGAGGCACCAGCGGGACAGAAGACAAAGGCAGCACCAGCGGGACAGAAGACGAGGGCAGCGCCGGCGGGACAGAAGACGAAAGCGGCACCGGCGGGACAGAAGGCGAAGGCGGCACCGGCGGGACAGAAGGCGAAGGCGAAGACGGCAGAGGAGGAGACGAAGTTTGCAGCAGCAAGGTCGAGTGCAGGGGCAGTGGAGGAGACGAAGAAACAGAAGAGTGGTGTCGGACTGGCACAGCAGGAGGCAGATTGTGCCAAAGTCGGTGGAGACGTCCACCACGAGGTTTTTGTTTGTTTGCTTTGTTTAGTTTGTTTGTTCATTTGTATTTGTGTGTGTGCGTGTGTGTATGTGTGCGTGTGTGTGTGTGTGTGTGTGCGTGTGTGTGTGTATACATTTATCCTTTGATATCTTTATATTCGCTTGATAAAGGCAAATTTGGCCAAAAAAACCACATATTTGCTTTTTTTTCTTTTTATATTGGATACTCTTTCTGATTCTATTTTCGTGTTCAGGAAGACAAGTTTTCGTTGAGACACCAGCAGGACACCCCTACCCACACAGTACTTCCCCTAAATCTGTCTGAGAATGAGAAACAGGGTGGGGTTTGAGAGAGGAGGGGGAAAGACAGCCACAAGAGGGGTGGAAAGTGTGGCCGCAAAATCCACTTTAGCTGGCTTGATCCCGAAATAGATCCATTGCTTCAGCTCTGCCATCCATGTAGAATTGTCTCACAAGCCGCAAGGATTTCATGAGACAGAGATACGCAAAGAGATAGACAGTAAGACTGAGATTCTCTGATAGAGACAACGAGAAGATACAGACAGAGAGAAGTAGAGAAAGACAGATACACAAACTGAAACACAGTGACGAACACACTGAAAGAAGGACAAAGAGAGAAGGAGGAGATGGGGAGATAGAGAGAAAGACACAAAGAGAGAGAGAGAGAGATAAAGAGAACCAGAGACAGAGACGCAGAGAGAGAGAGAGACAGAGACTTCAGACTTCAGGTGATTTATGCATTTAGGTCATCATCATGTCGAGCTTGCTCGGCTATCCATGACACGTTTCTTCCATCCTTCTCTGCCAGACATTGCAGTAGGTAGTTCATCATACTGACAGCCCATATCATCCATCAGCTGGTCGATGAAGGTCTTCTTTGGACGTCCTGGTCTTTGTTTGCCAAGGCATCCTTTTGTCCATTTTGTTTATTGGGTCTTGGTTATAAACGTTGTTGCAGCATTCCAGCAGTATCTGGTTAAATTCCTCTATTTTCCATACTTCCGCAGGTATCTCATCGAGTCCGCAAGCTTTTCTACACTGAATGCTTTTCACTGCTATCAGTAGTTCGTCCAACGTAAACGGCCCTTTCTTGATATTCAGCTCCTCCGTGAAGACTGGAGTTATTTAGGTCAATGGATGTGAAATATGAAAAAAAAAACACATATCAACAAAATACTCGGCAAAATCTCATAATGTTACTCATCGAGAAGGTTCAGCCATTCACTCCAGAAATAATATACAAGCAAACTACAACTAAAAAAAATGTACAAACATGCAGATTCCTATGAATTATATTTTCAACCTGTTTAAGAGATTTGTATAAGACAAGATAATGCAATGTTTTTAGTAATGGTTCATTTCATATCCAGAGAAGATTAATTGAAATTTTTTCCAAGTTCCAGAGAGACAGCACAAGACACAGAAATGAAATGAAACGAAACGTTTTTAACTGTACGAATATCATCACATAGGTCAACTTACACATCTGCTGTTTTAATGTAATTATCTTTAATAACAGAATACAAGATTCTCTAAAAGAATTTTAAAGCTTGATAAATTAGAACAGAGAGAGGTGGGGGAGAGGACACTGTATAAATACAACAGGAAGGCAGAGTGAGACACAAAGTTACAAAGAATAAAGGAAGACAGCAAAACAAAAAGGAGGTGGGGAAATGGAAGATATAGTTCGGAACTAGGGGAGATTATTGTTATGAAAGTGAACGTGATAGAATCTGAGTGCTCGAACATTGATTTTTACAATATCTCTGGGAACTATTTATACATGAGTTGTTGTTTTTTTCATTTTCCCTCAGCTAAGTCATAAACAAGCATGACATTATGATCGTTTGTACTTGGATGATGAACGTTCATATTAATGCTTGTGACATTCTCAAAGCTAAACCAGCTTCCTTTAGAAATCGATTCTTCTAAAGATGGTTTAAAAGGATGCGTTTACATTAAAAAATGACCTTTCTCAATCTTAACCAACTTTCTTCCTCTAAAAATGCCTGTGGGGATGGTTAAGATAGAGTACAGTTTCAACATTCTATAAACGCTGTGAATCCCAAAAATCAAGTCGTTAATAGGTCTATAGGGAAACCATTACTTTGTATACTCAATGTTGTAAAATCTTATCATTACTCAAGAATGTTGGTTGCCTGGCTGGTTGGCTGGTTGGCTGGTTGGCTGGTTGCTTGCTAGCTTGCTTAAGTGACTGATGATTGATTGCTTGGCTGGTTGGTTGCTTGTTGTTTGGTTTGTTTGTTTCGTAAAGTCAATGTATTTGATTAATACGAAATCCAAAACAAGTGTGGCTGCCCGCGTTCAAGCAAACAGGAACCAGAAAAAAAAACACGAAAAAAATAAGAACACCTGTTTAATACAACAGGACAAGACAGGCTCAAATTTTCGGCCAACTGGCCTTTGTCAAGCGTAAGATCACAAACAAACAAACATCAGATACAAAAATTAGGAGAAAAAGACTGAAACTTCTCTGCTGCTCCGTCCAGTATGAAAAAAGGAATGTTTGTTTTTTTCGTGAAGTCAACGAGAGGATACAGCTGGATGTTGGGTAAGATTCTGATTATAAGAGTGAAATTTTTGAGTACTCCAATATCGGTTTTACCATACCTTTAGGAACTGTGTGTTCTTTAATGATTTGTGCTTCTTCACCCACCCACCCCCCTCTGCCCTCCCCTTCCCCCAACAATGTCATCACAAAGAATGACATTGGGTTTGTATTTTCCTTGGACGCTGAAATATAAAGCTTATGACATTTGGAGAGTTTAACCCTCTTTCTCCCTTTAAAAATGTTTCTGAAAATACTTCAAACATCATACCATTCCAACCCCTCCCCCCTAAAAAAGAAAAAAAAAAGAATTGTCGACAGGTCTCTGGGAAACCACTCCTGCACTTTCCATTATAAAACCTTATCGCCATTCAATCTTTTAGTTTTGCTTTTTAGCCTGTCTGTCTGTCTGTCTGTGTGTGTCTGTCTGTTTGTCTATGTGTGTGTGTGTGTGTGTGTGTGTGTGTGTGTGTGTGTGTGTGTGTGTGTGTGTCTATGTGTGTGCGTCTGTTTGTCTATCAGTTTGTCAGTCTGTCTGTCAGTCTGTCTGTCAGTCTGTCTGTCAGTCTGCCTGTCAGTCAGTCTGTCCGTCTGTCCGTCCGTCTGCCTGTCTGTCTAGCAGTCTATCTGTCTGTCCATCTGTCCGTCCGTCTGCCTGTCTGTCTAGCAGTCTGTCTGTCTGTCTGTCCCTCCATATGTCTGCCTGTCTGTTTGTCTGTCTGTCTGCCTGTCTGCCTGTTCGTTGGTTGATAGCTTTTGTTTTACGAAGCCAACTTCAGTAATGATCTCATGCTAATGTCGTTTGAAAATTAAATAAGAGCACTAATATTTTCCGTACAGCTGATGCCACAAGAGATCTGCACACACACAAAATTAATATAATTCTTACTTTAAGAACATAACATTGTACACATAAAATACCTCTAGTGGTGTTTGTCTGTGTCTGTGTCATCATCATCATCATCAGATGCCCTGCCGCATGGCGTTGGCGATCATGGACTCCCATCTGTCTCTATCTCTCGTTGCCCCTAGCATCTCTCCCACCCCCCTCGTCCCCAGCCACTCTGCAAGTCCGTCCAGCATTTTCTCCCTGGGTCTACCCGGTGCTTTCTTTCCCTCCAGCTTTCCCGTTGCGACCAAGTGCTCCAAATCCCCCTTCCTCATAAAATGGCCTATAAATGTTGCCTGCCTTTTCCTAATCTTCCTTATGAGTGATCTACTTGTGTCTGCCTCCATCAACACTGTCTCATTTGTTTTCTTTGCTGAGAGGAACTCTCAACATTCTTCTTAGAAACCACATGTGTCTGTGTACCTATGAGTATCAGTAAGGTACTGTAATACGTCTGACTACAGAAAGATCGAGTCTTTTCTTATCCACTTTATTTCCTAAACCAAGAAAATAATTTTTTTTGTTTTTTGGTTGTTGTTTTTTTTGTACAAATACCAACAATACACTCACACCCACACCCATACCTACACTAAACTTCCCCTAAATCTGTCTGATAGTCAGAAACTGGGTGGGGTTTGAGAGGGGGTGATGAGAGGAAACAGTCTCAAGGGGAGGTGGAGGGTGGTGGGGGGATCGGGGGGCGAGTACGGCAGAAAGTGTGGCAGCAAAATCCACTTTAGCTGGCTTGATCCCAAAATAGATCCATGGCTTCAGCTCTGCCATCCAGGTAGAATTGTCTCGCAAGCCCTAAGGATTTTGGAGAGGCAGAGATAATACACAACGAGACAGACAGAAAGATTGAGAGACGTAGAGAGAGATGGACAGAGGGTACAGAGAGAAACTGAGAGACACAGAAACATAAACTGATACACAGTGACGGACATACAGAAAGAAGGACAAAAACAGAGAGGTAGAGTAGAGAGAAAGAGAGAGACAGAGATAGACGGGGGGGGGGGGGAGGGGATGATACAGAGAGAGAGATGGGGGACACACATACATACAGACAGAGAGAGAGAGACACAGAGAGACAGAGAGACAGACAGAGCACACACACACACACACACACACACACACACACACACACACACACACACACACACACACACACACACACACACACACACACACACACACACACACACACACACAGAGTCAGAGACCTCGTATTTCAGGTGATCTGTTCAATTAGGCTATGGACCCCATGAAGGGGCCTGAAGTATAAAAATAAATGTCAATAAAATATTTGGCACAGTCTAATAAACATTACTCGTCAAGAACATTCAGATATTCACACACACACACAAAAAAAAGAAAAGAAAAGAATCGCCTGCACGTAAATATAGATAAAATGTTCACTAACAGTAACATATGGGTATCTATGAAATATGTTTTACCTTTTTAAGAGATTTGTATTAAACAACATAACGCTAGGTTTATTTGTTATATCTTCGTTATCTATCCAAACAACTTGAATTAACTCTTTTTTCTAAGAGCCAGAGAGAAAGCCAAAGACATAAATGAAATGATATCAAATTATACATTCGAATAATATGACTATCAGCATACCGATCAATTTATGCATCTGCTGTTGCTAATCTGCTTATGCTTAGTAACAGTAAAGGTGATACTGCAAAAGACTAAAAAAAAATATTAACAAATTATAACACAACGTGAGAGAAAGACAGACAGACAGAAACAGACAGACAGACAGACAGAGAAAGAGAGAGAGACAGAGAGAAAGATCGCAAGAGAGAGCGAGAGAGACAGACAGACAAAAACAGAGAGAGAGGGAGGGGGGAGAGAGAGAGAGAGAGATAGAAACAGACAGACAGAGGGACACACGCACACACACACGCACACACACACACACACATACACACACACATACAAACACACACACACACACACACACACAAACACACACACACACACACACCACACAAACACACACACACACACACACACACAAACACACACACACACAAACACACACACACACACACACACACACACACACACACACACACACACACACACACACACACACACACACACAACACACACACACACACACACACACACACGAAAGAAGGAGAACGAAATGATGAAGTGAATGGGAACAGTGGAAGATGAGTTGGGAGCAGGGTGATAATCTGATCATAAAAGCGAAGATGAAAAAATATCTGAGTGTTCCAAGGTTGATTTTACCATACTTCTGGGAATTATATCTTCTTTCATGATTATTTGTCCGTGTGTGTGTGTGTGTGCGTGTGTTTGTGTGTGTGTGTGTGTGTGTGTGTGTGTACGTGTGTGTGTGTGTGTGTGTGTGTACGTATGTGTGTGTGTGTGTGTGTGTGTGTGTGTACGTGTGTACGTGTGTGTCTTTCATTTTTCCCCCATCTGCGTCATTGACAAACATGACATCATGATCGTTTGTCCTTGGATATTGAGCATTCACATTAATGCTTGTGACATTAAACCAACCACCGTAAGAAATCGATTCTTCTGAAGACAATGAAAACATAAAACGTTTACATTAAGAATATGACATTTTAAAGCTTTAATCAAGCTTCTTTTCTTCTTTTTAAAAATGCCCGTGGAGATATCTAGAAAATCTTCGAATTTCAACATTCCATAAACTGTGTGATGTGTTTCTCAAAGACTGTAAATTCCGTCGCTGGTTGGTTGGTTGGTTGGTTGGTTGGTTGGTTGGTTGCCTGCTTGCTTGCTTGCTTGCTTGCTTGCTTGCTTGCTTGCTTGCTTGCTTGCTTGATTGCTTGCTTGCTTGCTTGACTGACTGACTGACTAACTGATTGATTGATTAGTTGACTGACTGATTGCTTGGCTGGCTGGATGGCTGGTGACTTGGTTGTTTCGCGGGTTTGTTACGTGAAGCCAACTTCAATAATGATCTCATTATTATCCGCAAGGAACCCCACCCTCAACCGTGACCGGGGCCGACACAGCCTGCCATCGGTGTACTCCTCACTTATTCAGTCGCGCTGTCGTGAGTTCGCTCACGGCGGTACGCACTGAAGCCAGTTCTCAACCCAGCAGTTGCGCTGAAGAAGTCGGCCGGATCGCCGATGAAAGCTACGCAGTAAGTAGCTTTTTTGTCACTGAGAGACAGGTTCAGCCAGGTAGCCATTATGATCTCATGTTGTTATCCTTTTAACCCTTTGACCCCCTCACCCTTTTCACTAGCATTCTACACCGTGATCAATGATATCAAAGCACAAACTTAACCCTTTGACTCCCTCACCCTTTTCACTAGCATCCTACACTGTGATCAATGATATCAAAGCACAAACTTAACCCTTTGACTCCCTCATCCCATCCACCAGCTTCCTGAAGGAAATTGGTGGATATGGTGAGGGAGTCAATGGGTTAAGTTTTTGCAGCTGGTGGAAAAGGTTCGGGAGTCAAAGGGTTAAAATTTAAGACCCCAATATCATTACGCACAGGTTGTAACCACTTTTCTTACAGTAGACACCACTAAAAATCTGCAAAACAATTTTTAAAAAACGAATTTTTAAAACATAATACAGTTATCTGGTTTAAAGCTACAACATTCAACAAATAGAATGATCGTTGGAGTGTCTGAGCCTGTGTCTATGTACCTACCTGTGTGTGTGTGTGTGTGTGTGTGTGGTGTGTGTGTGTGTGTGTGTGTGTGTGTGTGTGTGTGTG
>JAPXFY010003242.1:20000-22643 GCA_030674185.1 Monoplex corrugatus
AAAATGCCAAAGTGTGGCAAGTCTGCTAAGTTTCTAGTACACACTCGGTGGTTCCCTGTCGATTTAATCATTCTATACTGTCTATGGCTAAGTGTCAAGCAGGGCGCCCTTGCACACTCACACACACACACACACGCACGACACACACCACACACACACACACACACACACACACACACACACACACACACACACACACACAAACACACACACACACACTCAGAGAGAGAATCAGAGAGAGAGAGATACACACAGAGACACAGAGACACAAAGAGAGAGAGAGAGAGTTTTGTGTGTGTGTGTGTGTGTGTGTGTGTGTGTGTGTGTGTGTGTGTGTGTGTGTGTGTGTGTGTGTGTGTGTGTGTGTGTGAGTGTGTGTGTTTGTATTGTATGTGTATGTGTGTGTGTGTGTGTGTGGTGTGTGTGTGTGTGTGTGTGTGTGTGTGTGTGTGTGTGTGTGTGTGTGTGTGTGTGTGTGTGTGTGTGTGTGTGTGTGTAAAACTAGAAGAAGAGATATTCGCCACAAATATTGAAAAACTAAAGCTATCTGCCTCTGGTCGTTGTTTTCCAAAGTTCGCAGGGACATACAGAAAATAGAACGATGAAAACCTTCGACAGACGTTGTTTTCAACAAAACAGATAACCTGTCATCTGATCCCATTAATACAAAAAGAGGAAAGAGAGACAGAGACAGAGAAACGGTGGGGTGGGGGAACGGAGTAAGGAGAAACTGAAACTAAAACAAAGACAGATAAATACAGAAGGAAGAGAGAAAGAAAAAAAAAGGGGGGGGGGGAGTCTGAGACGAAGAAGAACAGACAGAAAGGCAGAACAAGAAAGATAGAGGAGATAGGCGGAAAAGGGAGAGATGTTCTACATAAAGAGGAGAGAGAGGGAGAGATGATGATGCCAGACAGAGACTGTAAAAGAGACACGGAGATGGTCGATTCTGTTCTGGGGCTGGGTTGTAAGCCCTGTGTGCTTGACCCTCTACCCTTCGACCTGTCCACCCTGGAGGCCACTGCCGGCATAGCTATAGGGGTTCTCTGGGGCACGCAAGCTCCCCGACCACGACAAGGTGAAGATCCTTCGGCATTTGTTTTACAGGTGGTCAAAGACGAGAGAGAGGAAAAAAGGGGGGAAAGAAAGTTGGGACTCTGAGAAAGACGGACAAACAAAAAGAGATGGGATGGGTAAGAATTCAATTCAATTCAATTCAATTTATTCCAAGTCTATATTACTTTTTTTTTTATCCATATGGAAATTCATTTGTACAGTCATAGGCTAGTATTGAAGAGGGAGAGTAGAAAAAAACAACAGTGACAGGGAGAAAAAATATGCTGCCAGCAGTGAAAGTCTATGTGCATGCTAACGGCTATGCTATTTTACTTTTTTTTTTTAATCTTTACATCCCATGGCGTCTGTGACGTCAGCGCATATGGAATTTATCCCGAGCGATATGACGTTAGCGTGAAAAACTAAAACTAAAACTAGCGACAAAAATGGAAACTCAAGAGCTAGCAGACAAACACGGCTCACACAACTGAATAATTATATACAAGTGTTATATAGAAATAAAGTGTTATACAGAAACAGTACTGCTGTCCGGTCGCTAGGCGCGGACAGTCAATACGCAAAGTCAGAACAAGACTGAGGCAAATGAAATGTAGTTTCTGGCAAGAATGTTGAGAGTTCCATGGACAGAAAAGAAAACAAATGAGACAGTCTTGAAGGAAGCAGACACAAGAAGATCATTAATGAAAAAGATTAGGAAAAGACAAGCAACATTTATAGGACATTTAATGAGGCAAGAGAAATTAGAGCATCTAGTCACAACTGGAAAGCCAGAGGGAAAGAAAACACCAGGTAGACTTAGGGAGAAAATATTGGACACTGATGTCAATGCAGATGCACATCAGAAACAGCCAGCAGAATCGGCAAAGCCGAAGCAGCATTCAAGAAGATGAAATGCATTCTTACCAACAAATGCCTATCAGTTAACATCAGGATGAGAGTTCTTGAATGTCAGATATAACCAATAATTTTATACGGTTGTGAGGCGTGGACAATCAACAAGCAAAGCCAGACCAAAATTGAGGCAGCCGAGATGTGGTTTCTAAGAAGAAAGTTGACAGTTCCATGGAAAGCAAAGAAAACAAACAAGACAGTCTTGATGGAGGCAGACACAAGAAGATCATTCATAAAGAAGATTAGGGAAAGACAAGCAACATTTTAGGCCATTTTATGAGGAAAGGGGAATTAGAGCACCTGGTCACAACAGGAAAGCTGGAGGGAAAGAGAACACCAGGTAAGACCCAGGGAGAAAATATTGGACGGACTTGCAGGATGGCTGAGAACAGAGAGGGTGGAAGATGTACTTGTGGCGACAAGGGACTGATGCATATGGAGGGGCATGATCGCCAAAGCCACGCGGCAGGGCACATGATGATGATGATGATGATGATGATGATGATGATGATGATGATGATGATGATGATGATGCCAAAATTGCCTGATGTTCTGTTCATCGTCTCGGTTTTGCCAATGCTCATTTGTTGTTGTAAATTTTTACTGCCCATAACCTTTACAGTGGAATAGACAATGCTGCTCACTTTCTATATGTTTTACAAACTGGGCATAAAA
>JAPXFY010003243.1:2500-7500 GCA_030674185.1 Monoplex corrugatus
TATTTTTCTATGTAACAATAAAAAGTATGAAAAAAATTGCACAGAAAAAAAAAGAAGAGGGACGTGCAGCGCTTCACTGTGGTGACGCCTTTTCCCTGGAGACAACAGGTTCCAATTCCAGTTATTGTATATTAAAGGTATTTTGCTGATTGCTGGAAAGTTATATGCCAAAAGGCTTTTCTTACACAGTAGCACAACAAATAACAAGAAGGATTTACACATAAAGCACGCAAGTGTGTGTATTTTACGCACACATATCACACAAGACACACACACACACACACACTCGTTCACACACACACTACACATCTGTACACACAGACGAACAGATAGATACACAGACGAACAGACAGATGCACACACTCACACACACACACACACTGGGGACATACACACACGTGCGCGCGCGCGCGCACACACACACACACTGGGGCACATTCACGAGCACGCGCACGCACACACACATACACACACACACGCACGCGCACACACACACACACACACACACACACACACACACACACACTACACAGGAAATAGTCTCAAATGACCAGAACAAGACAGGGGCGCCTTGCTGAACAGAGGCAAGAAGCTACGTCTGCGGAAAAGACCGATTACGAGAGGCCGTCGACCAGCGACAAGCGAGACAAGGGTCGAAAAGGCAGAGACTGTCCCTACAAATGGCGCTTCGACCGCGGTTACCACGGGCACGCAGAGCGGGACAACTTCCATCACATCTATACCCAGCTCTGCGGAACTCGTGAGTACGATCGTTGAACTAAAAAAACATCGTACTGGATCTGCGCAACCAGGTCAGTACCTTAGAAAGGACTGTGCTTGCGCAGATCGAGGCCGGGTCGACAGCAACCGCCACCATCAAACCGACCAGGAACAGTCATACACAGACAGATAATTCCACAACAACTCCCACGTACGCAGACGTTCTAAAACAAAAGCACACACGCAGGCAGGACGTCCAACAGGCACAACGATCCAACACAACAAAAACTAGCAGCAATACTCGAGCGAAAACAGAGCCTGAAAAGAAAACCAAAGACGGGAAAGAACACCATGACATCAAAAAAGCTAAAGACGTCACATCACAGCTCAAGGACGCAACGTCACACACCAAAAAGATTTCAGAACAACGTAAAACAAACCACGACCTTCCCTATGTTCTGACTATCCATTCGGTGTTGAAAGGTGTCAACTCGAGACGACTGGGACGATCTTATGGTTTTGAAGGAGACTCAAGTACTGTGAATAACATTCATGACATACAAAAATCTTTAGACAAGATACCTTCCACCTTTGACAATCCTGCAGACTGTATTGTTTTACACTGTGGTGTCCACGAACTGAATAGCAAAAATCTCAAAGCAACAACACAAAATTTAGCTTCTTGCATCAAACATATACATGTAACACAAAAATATCCAAACTTAAAGATAGTCATCAGCAAGGTCGCCCCTGTACGACATTCCCGTATGGAAGTTCGGCGGAATTTGTTTAACGCCTTTTTATCTGCTGAGCTTGTTAACATAAAAAATCTATCATTCGTCTCCCATGACAACCTTCGAACTAACCAGCAGTTTCTACACGACAATATTCACCCCACCGCCAGAGGAAGCAGCGTGATAGCGGGGAACCTGGGAAGACACATTCGGGATCTATTTTACTAAACGATTGCTTGTCACAGTACAGCAATCTTTTTCCCAAAACGGGGAGTGGGAATTAAAGTCTCCACCTATTAGCCATTTACCGTGCAGCAGATCCGGAATCGTGCGCAGCCATTCTGTGTTTTGGTCATTTGGACCTGTTGGCAGGTAGACTGACAAAACGTTCATGATAAAAGAATTACTGAATTGTACTGTAGCGGCACAAGCGTGTAAGTCCTCAGTTGACGTTAAAACTGGGGAAGTAAATATGTGATATTGTAACTCTTTAAGTATGTATATCGCAGTGGCTACTTTCTTCCCGGGATTCCCATAGTGGACTTTAATTCCCACTCCCCGTTTTGGGAAAAAGATTGCTGTACTGTGACAAGCAATCGTTTAGTAGAAAATATAGTTGACAGTTCGCTTTACCTTTTGAATGATGGGAGTGTCACTAGAATTCCTGATATTTCCAAACATCGGGCAACAGCCATCGATCTGTCTTTAATCTCACCAGAATTAGTACCCTGCTGTACCTGGGACACTCACAGAGATACTTTAGGAAGTGATCACTTACCTATCCTCATAACACTAACTAACGAAAACATCAGGATGAAAGACAGCATTCCTGATATTATACCAAAATATAATTATACACGCGCTGATTGGTCCTTGTTTCAGACTGTTCTTTCTAATCGAGATTTAACACATTATGAAAGTGAAAATGTAGACGTTATGTTTTCTAAATTCCAAGAATCAATTCTAGCTGCTGCAGACCTTTCCATCCCGAAACTCAAAACTTTTAAGTCTAATAACCGTTTGGGTAATGTTTGGTGGACGGAGGCATGTGAGCAAGCAGTTCAGTATAAAAAAGAGAAATACAAAATCTACATCAAAAGCAGGAAACCTGAAGATCATATGGAAATGAAAAAAGCTAACACCCAGTGTAAAAAAATCATCGCTGAAGCAAAGAAAAATTATTGGGCGTCATACTGCACAAAAGAAATGTCAGATTTTAAGGATTTCCATAAAGTCTGGACAAAAATGAATCAAATGAAAAATGGAGCCAACTTACCTAGGTGTCCAATAATGATTGATACAAGTCACAAATTTCTTTCCGACATGGAGAAAGCTGAAACTTTTGTGGAACTTTTTGCCCAAAATAGTAAAGTAGATGGTTTGACTCCTACCTGCAAACACTACAGGGAAATGGCAGCTAACAACCCTATCTACACTGATCCAATACCTCAGAATGATCGCTGGTTTAATTCTCCAATCACCTTAGAAGAGTTAAAAAAAAACACTATCTTGTCTCTACGCAACAAAAGGAGTTCGGTAGGTGTCGATGCAGTTTCAACTGAAATGATTAAACATCTTCCAGAAAACTATATTATTTTTTTACACAAAATTTTTCAGAAATGCTGGGTTGGTGGACTTATACCACAATTATGGCAAACGTCTGTTGTTATACCAGTATTAAAAGCAGGAAAGCCTAAAAACAATAAAAACAGTTACAGACCTATTGCTTTAACGCCCCATACGAGCAAACTATTGGAAAAATTGGTATTAAACAGACTTGTACATTACTGTGATAAAAATAGCGTTATTCCAGTAAATCAGGCTGGTTTTAGAAAAGGGAGATCTACAGTTGAGCACCTGGTTAAACTTACCACTCACATCAAGAAACAGTTTGCCCGCAGAAAAAGTCTTTTAGCTACATTTTTTGATGTGAAAAAAGCTTACGATCAAGTTTGGCATACGCGTTTATTGTACAAGCTGAAATCTATTGGTTTATCTGGTAATATGTATGATTATATTAAGTCTTTTTTAGCCAATAGAACTATTCAGGCAAGAGTGGGAACTAGTTATTCTACTTCACGACATCTTGATATGGGAATTCCACAAGGTTCAGTGATAGCACCGCTTTTATTTAATATCCGTATACAGGATCTTCCTAAAGCACTCCCAAATCGTGTTGTTTTGGTACAGTATGCTGATGATATATGTATTTGGATGAATATTACTTTAAAAAAGACAACTCCACAGAGAGCACAGAATTACATTAGGAAATTGTATCAATCTGATCTTGATAATCTTGGAAACTATATGTTAGAAAATGGTCTGTCGTTGTCAGCGAAAAAAACTATGCTATTTAATTCTGGTGGTACTTTAAGTAACTTGCCTACTTTCAGATTGCTTGGTGAAGTGTTACATTACAAACAGGTTGTAAAATTTCTGGGAGTCTTTATGACATCGAAATTAAACTGGAATGTCCATTTTGATTATATTTCAACAAAAGCAAGAAAAGCCCTAAATTTTCTAAAGATAATAAGCCGATTACCTTGGGGAATGGATACGAACATTAATTCATCTATCAACAGCACTTGTACGATCTAAATTATCCTATGCGCAAGAAGTGTTCTTCAGTGCACCAAAATATTTATTAAAGAAGATACAAAGCTTAGACTGCAAAAGTATTAAAATTGCTCTAGGTGTCCCTACTCATGCCTCTAATCTGGAAACGTACAAAGTTGCTGGAATTCTGCCTCTGAACAACTATCGTGAGCTAGCGACAGCAAAATTTGCAGTTAGAACTACTTCACAAACGGACAATTTTGTGAGTAAGGAAATTAAAATCAGGTCTGATGTTGACTTTCCAAAGAGAGCAAAAAGCATTTCATTACAAATGACTGTTGCAACTTACATATCTGACTTGGTCAAACAGTCTAACATAAATATGGATGAAATAGCTGAGACACCATCAACAACGCCTATCCCTACATGGGAAAAGCAAAAAGCCTCTTTTGATATTGATTATACAGACGCTAAGAAATCTGAAAACGTCAACATTTCGATATCCACAGCAAGAGAACACATCGATGAAAAATACCGTACCCACCTTCACATTTTTACCGATGGATCAGTCTTAGAAAATAAATGTGCTGGAGCAGCATTTTATGTTCCAAAATTTAAGATAAAAAAGTCATTTTTCGTTGGGGCAAACTTATCGATCTTTACAGCGGAATTAGTCGCTATTAATCAAGCATTGCATTATCTAGTAAATCTTAAATCCATGTCTTTCAAAGTAGTTCTCTTTGTTGACTCAAAATCTGTATTATATGCCTTACGGTCTTTTAATGCCGACACAAGACCTGATTTAATTACTGAGGCAAATCATCTTATACATCGTTTAAGGGTCAAAGGTACAGATATCAGTTTATGCTGGGTGCCTTCTCATGTTGGTCTTCACGGCAACGAAGTAGTTGACAGAGCAGCTAAGCAAGGCGCCCAGAATGCTGATAATGCTATAGAATTACATGTTCATACCTCCGTAAAAGAAGCCTG
>JAPXFY010003243.1:10000-15000 GCA_030674185.1 Monoplex corrugatus
TAGAAAAAAGTAAGAAAAGACCCCCCCCCTCCTCCTGCCCCTGCACACAGAGGAGACAGAGAGAGACGAGAGAGAGAGAGAGAGAGAGAGAGAAAGAAAGAGAAAAAGAGAGAGAGACAAAGAGAGAGAGAGAGAGAGAAAGAGAGACTGAGACAGACAGAGAGAGAGAGAGACAGAGAGAGACAGAGACAGAGAGAGAGAGATGAGAGAGAGCTACAGAGATGAGAGAGAGAGAGACAGACAGACAGAGACAAAGATGAGAAAGAAAGAGAGAGAGAAAAGAGAGAGAGAGTGAATATCTTACGTATCATTAAATCCAAAACAAGTGTGACTGCCCGCGTTCAAGCAAACAGGAACCAGAAAAAAAAAACACGAAAAAAAAAAAAAAAAAAAAAAGAACGCGTATTTACGCTTGACGAAGGCCAATTGGCCGAAAAATTGCGCCTGTCTTGTCTTGTTGTATTAGATACGCGTTCTTATTCTTTTTTCGTGTTTTTTTTTTTTTCTGGTTCCTGTTTACGTATTGTTAATTGTTCTTATGCGTTTTGTGAAATAGTATTTAGGGACCACTACCATAGTGTTTATTGTGATGGTTCAAGGGAGCATGCGTGAACCCTTGGACTCCCGCACCCTTTTCCACTAACATCCTGTATTGTCAACCATGCTAGCAAAGCAGAGACTTAACCCTTTGATTCCCACACCGTATCCACTAGCTTCCTCAAGGAATTTTTAAATAAATCCTGAAAATACATTATCAGCAACATCCTGCCTGGACCTTAGTGAACTTGATTAGTTGTGTTATGGTAAGTTTGGTTGAGCTTCGTGGGGTCTGCACCACTGAAGTGGAGCAGGAAATGCGAAGCAGTGAAAGAAGAACAAATGTAAAAAAAGAAGACCCCTCCTCCCGCTCCCTAGGGGGTGGGGGTGGGGGGGGTGGGGGGGGGAGAGACAGAGAAAGAGAGACAGACAGACAGGGAGACAGAGAAACAGACAGAAAAAGAGGGACAGAGTGCGTGAGGGAAGGAGACAGAGAGAGGGAGAAAGAGATAGAGACAGATAGAGAAAGAGAGAGAGAGTGAGTGAGTGAGTGAGTGAGTGAGTGAGTGAGTGAGTGAGAAAGACAGAGAGAGAGAGAGAGAGACAGACAGACAGAGACATAGACAAAGAGACAGACAGACAGAGAAACAGAGAGTGAGAGAGAGAGAGAGACAGACAGACAGACAGGGAGAGAGGGGGGAGACAGAGAGAGAGAGAGAGTGAAGGAGTGAGTGAGAGAAAGAGACAGAGAGACAGACAGAGACAGACAGACAGAGAGACAGAGAGACAAAGAAAGACAGAGACAGAGAGAGACAGATTTGTGGAAACAGCATCGGATTAGCAAAAATGACATGCACGACACAAAACATTATTTTTATGAGAGAAAAACGCTGTAAAAATTGCATAACACACATAAATATGGTATGCATTTCATGCATTACAACGGCCCAGACCCCATTTCCTTTCCTATCACTGATGTTCTTCGTAGCGTGTTTGACCTGAAATCAGTTTAAAAAATGTGCTTTGAAATTTTAGAGCATGCTGTAAGACTGAAATCAGGGAATAAAACCATACCAACAGTGTTTTTTCTTTCTTAAAGCTAGTGTAGAAGATGGTACCTACATAAACACGCTTTTGTCAAATCAATATACAGAAATATCGTTCTCTTAAGTGCCTGCTACTCAAATGATTTCAGAGAAAATCAATACGTTCTGATACGAAAGTTCACAGTTTTGCACCTGTGCACTTATCTCTACAACCAGCTCCAAACGTGTATCCCTGCCCTACCTCTCTATTCTGTTTCTGATATCATTTGTTTAAAAAATTCTCATGTTTTGATAGTCGGTCATCTTTCATGTTTTGTTAACTGGAATAACCTTTACTTCTCTTTGACGACTTCAAATTCTTCCCTCCGTCAAATCTAGCTTATGAATGTATCTTTAAGTCCAGCAGTGATCTCCCCTATCACGTCTCCTCACCTCTCCCTCCTACCCCCCCCCCCCCATACACATCTCAGTCATCTCCTGTCCTCGTCATCCCAGTACGTGTGTACTTTGTACCCTTAGGTTGTTTGTGTCACTGTGATGTGTCACTGTGAGTGAATAGTTCAGTAAACCACTTCTATGCTGATGACACCCAACTTCAAGACAGTGACTCACCTGACAATATACAGCGCCTCCTGACTCGCACCATTGAGTGTTACTCGGACATCAAAAATTGGATGACATACAACAAACTTCAGCTAAATGATGACAAGACAGAAGCTATCCTCATTGGCACCCGTCAGAAACTTTCTCAGCTGCCTCCTCTTTCTCTCCCATTATGTAACACATCAGTCCCAATTTCTGATTCAGCTAAAAACCTTGGTGTCTGCATTGACTCTACCCTCTCCATGAACAACTTTGTTTCTCAAACTGCCAGATCTTGCTACTATCACCTCCATCGTATAAGCCTGATCAGGAAGTATCTCTCTGTCGAAACAACTGCAAAACTCGTTCTCTCCTTCATAATGTCTCGCATTGACTATTGCAATTCACTCCTGTCTGGTCTTCCTGCCTCCACCACTCACATCCTACAGCGCATTCAAAACAATGCTGCACGCCTTGTACTCAAAAAGAAAAAAGCTGACCACATATCTCCTCTCCTGGCACAACTTCACTGGCTCCCTGTATCAAAGCGCATACAGTACAAACTAGACACCATGTGCTACAAAAGCCTCAATAACGCAGCCCTCGATTACCTGTCAAGCCTACTTGAGATCTATGTTCCCTCACGTACCCTCCGCTCTGCCTCTGATCCTCTGACTTTTCGCTTTCCACGCACTAAGCTCAATACCTATGGTCCACGATCCTTTTCTGTTTCTGGTCCGCTCTCCTGGAACAAACTTCCTCTCTCAGTTCGTCAGCAACCTACTTTTGTCTCTTTCAAGTCCGCTCTCAAAACTCACCTTTTCTCCTCTGCATAAAATCTGACCTCACTCAATCCCCTCTGCAGCCTGTCTCCACTCGGAGGGGAATCACATTGCAATATATAATTGTATATAATATGCTCTCTATAATTTTCCATTGTTTTTATTCTTTCTCCCCATTTATAGCCGTGTGTGTGTGTGTTTGTGTGTGTGTGTGTGTGTGTGTGTGTGTGTGTGTGTGTGTGTGTGTGTGCGTGCGTGGGTGCGTGTGTGTGCGTGCGTGCGTGCGTGTGTGTGCGTGCGTGCATGTGTGTGTGTTTCAGCGCTTAGATTTGATTTTATCAAGATTTTGCGCTATATAAATATTGTAATTATTTTATTATTAATTAAACAACGACATGTGCCTTTTGATTTAATCAAGCATCAAGATTTAGTGCCTTGTCAACTGTAATAATGATTATCGTTTTCATTAATCGGTATGCCTTCTGCGTGAGTCCAGCTTTGGGACACCCTGTTATATTGAAATTGGTTGAAATGTTCTAATTTGAAGCTGGTTGAATTATCCTGACAGCGAAGACCTGGTCGAATTGAAACTGATGAAATTTTAGTTTTTATTTGATTTTATCTTTTCTTTCTTTGTTTTTTCTTTGACCTTATATCCTGAAAGAGTCCACGTACATAATTATATCCTGAAAGAGTCCACGTACATAATTATATCCTGAAAGAGTCCACGTACATAATTATATCCTGAAAGAGTCCACGTACATAATTATATCCTGAAAGAGTCCACGTACATAATTATATCCTGAAAGAGTCCACGTACATAATTATATCCTGAAAGAGTCCACGAACATAATTATATCCTGAAAGAGTCCACGTACATAAATATATCCTGAAGGAGTCCACGTACATAATCATATCCTCAAAGAGTCCACTTACGTAATTATGTCCTGAAAGAGTTCACCTACATAATTATATCCTGAAAGAGTTCAAGTACGTAATTATACCCTGAAAGAGTTCACCTACATAACTATATCCTGAAAAAGTTCACCTACATTACTATATCCCGAAAGAGTTCACCTACATATTATATCCTGAAAGAGTTCACCTACATATTATATCCTGAAAGAGTTCATCTACATATTATATCCTGAAAGAGTTCACGTACATAATTATATCCTGAAAGAGTTCACGTACATAATTATATCCTGAAAGAGTTCACCTACATGATTATACCCTGAAAGAGTTCACCTACATGATTATATCCTGAAAGAGTTCACCTACATGATTATATCCTGAAAGAGTTCACCTACATGATTATATCCTGAAAAAGTTCACCTACATAATTATATCCTGAAAGAGTTCACCTTCATAATTATATCCAGAAAAAGTTCACCTACATAATTATACCCTGAAAGAGTTCACCTACATAATTATATCCTGAAAGAGTTCACCTACATAATTATATCCTGAAAGAGTTCACGTACATAATTATATCCTGAAAAAGTTCACCTACATAATTATATCCTGAAAGAGTTCACCTTCATAATTATATCCTGGAAAAGTTCACCTACATAATTATACCCTGAAAGAGTTCACCTACATAATTATATCCTGAAAGAGTTCACGTACATAATTATATCCTGAAAAAGTTCACCTACATAATTATATCCTGAAAGAGTTCACCTTCATAATTATATCCTGGAAAAGTTCACCTACATAATTATACCCTGAAAGAGTTCACCTACATAATTATATCCTGAAAGAGTTCACGTACATAATTATACCCTGAAAGAGTTCACCTACATAATTATACCCTGAAAGAGTTCACCTACATAATTATATCCTGAAAGAGTTCACGTACATAATTATATCCTGAAAAAGTTCACGTACGTAACTTTACACTGAGTAAGTTTCTTGCATGCCCACAAGATAAGCTGGCTGTGATACAGGGAACAAGCAACATTAACAGCGTAGCATTGCTACTGAGGCGAGTTGGAGGATGTTCCCTTTTTGTTCCCCACCGATGTTGCCATACTATATGGTTGAATTCCTT
>JAPXFY010003244.1:0-17500 GCA_030674185.1 Monoplex corrugatus
ATTTCGGAGCCATATTGCATAATTGGTTGGATCTGGGAATCAAAAAGGTTAACAAACAGTTCCAAAGAATTATTATTAAGACTGTACAGTTTCTTCATAATCCATAACAATGCATTTTTAGCTCTACTGGCAAGATCCTTACAAGCAACAACATAACTCAATCGCGTAGTGAAAAAAAATCCCAAATACTTGTAAATATTTACAACAGGCATTACCGCACCATCATACACCCATCGTTCTCTTGCAACTAAATATCCACCTTTTCTAAATACAATAATATTAGTTTTACTCATATTAACTTTTAGCTGGAGCGAAGACGCAGCACGTTGTAAGCTATTCAACTGCGCCTGCAATCCAGCAACTGTTTCTGACAACAGAACAACATCATCAGCCAACAACAGAATGAACAGTTCAAATGCATCTTGAGACAAAATAGCTCCATGTTTTCCATTATTTATTACTTCTAGCGCTAATTCATTTATGAAAAGAGAGAACAATACCGGACTACATGCATCTCCCTGTCTCACTAGGTTGTGCAGTTGATAAAGTCAGTGAATTTAGCTCCACATCTTACCTTTGATTTAACAGTCTTATACATGCTTTTGACACATTTATATAGTTTACCTTTAATACCATTTTTAAGTAAGATTGGCCAAAGTAAATTCCTGTTGATAGAATCAAAAGCCTTTTAGAAATCTATAAAAGCTACATAAACTTTGCGATTGTGTGTAAACTGTTTTTGTACAACAGCATGTAAAGTAAATATATGATCTACTGTTGAATATTCTTTTTTAAACCCTGCTTGGTGATCACCAGTAATACTATTTTCTTCTACCCATTCCTGTAATCTGTTATTGATAATCGTACAAAAACGTTTGCTACTTACATCACTAATAGAAATGCCCCTATAATTATTTGGGTTATTAATATCACCTTTTTTAAAAAGAGGTACCATGATTGATTCAGACCAGTTTCGAGGAAACTCACCATAATCAAAAAGTCTATTGAATAACCTTACAAAAAATTGTATTACCTGATCACTTGATTCTTTAAGGAGCTCACTAATACCATCTGGGCCAGGTGATTTCCTATTTTTCAGCTTTCTCAATGCAAGTAATACCTCTTCTGTCGAGATTGGCCGATCCATATATCCACTCCCCTCATCATCAGGTACCTCACCAACACATACATCGTCATGTTCCGTACCATTAACATTCTCTATTTCGAGCAATGCTTTAAAATGTTGGAACCATGTGTCAAGTGCAATATTGCTTTTTGGTTGTTTTCCTTTAAATGAAACTCTGCGAACAGTGTCCCAAAATTCCCTTTGACTTTTTATAGAAGATAAGAGTTTATCCAGCAATGTATCATTAAACTGTTTTTTCTTTTTCTTTAGCAGATTCTTATATTGACGTCTGGCAACTAAATACTCGTGTTGGTCTTCTGGTTTTAATGACCGTTGGCTTCTTTTTAACAGTCTCCTGACGTATCTTTTCTTACCTACACATTCCTGATCAAACTAATCAATCACATGGTGTCTTACTTTTGTTAATATACTCCTAATCATAATTTAAGGGCCACTTCTTCCTTCCTCTCTAATTTTAAGTTGAAATAATTGACAATGTTTAGAATTGATTCTATGTTTTATTTCATCATTTCCACACCTGTTTTGGAAAAAGAAATTAGCACAATGACCCATTAGTGAACAGCACATGCATTTAAAGGAACATCCCCCCCTTTTCAAAAAACAGAAAGTGTCAGATTTGGCCAATCTGTTTTCAATATCGCGTGTGTCCGCCCCGAGCCTGGATGCATGCTTCACAGCGCCGATGCATCGACCCCACAAGGGTACGGAGTGTGTCCTGAGGGATGGCCGCCCACTCGATCTGCAGGATGTCGACCAGCCTGGCCAGGGTGCCCGGTGGGGGGTGGTTGTCCCTGATGCGCCTCCCGAGCACATCCCAGAGGTGTTCAATTGGGTTCAGGTCAGGTGAGCACGCTGGCCAGGCCATACGGACGACTTCATGCTGCTCCAGGAAGTCGGTCACAAGGCGTGGTCGATGCGCAGGTGCATTGTCGTCCTGGAAGATGGCGCCTTGACCAAGGTCCACAAGCGCAGGCAGTGCCACGGCCGCCAGAACCTCGTCCCGGTACCGGACCCCGTTCAGGATGCCGTCAATGGGGAGCAGGGGGGTCCGGGTACCACGGCTCATGCCACCCCACACCATCACCGACCCGCCGCCGTACCGGTTATGCTCTTGGACAGTGGCGTCAGCGAACCTCTCCCCTTGACGTCGCCACACCCGAGCCCGGCCATCGTTAAAGGTCAGGGTGAACCTGGACTCATCCGAAAACAAGACTCGGGCCCACTGTTGCCTTGTCCAGGTCACGTGCTCCCTGGCCCAGGTCATGCGGCGCACTCTGTTGACCGGTGACAGCACGGGTCGGACGGCCGGTCTCCGTGACCTCAAGTTTGCCTCATGTAGCCGTCTTCTCACTGTGCTGCAGCTGATGTTAGCACCTGTTGCGTCCCTCAGCTGACCCCTCAAGGTCACCGCAGTGGATGCCCTTTCCCTCAGGACGGAGAGGGCAAGGTAGCGGTCTTGCTGTCTTGTCGTTACTCTGGGTCGACCCGTGTGACGCCTTTCCTGGACTGCTCCAGTCTCATTGAAGCGCTCCAGCAGTCTCTGGATTGTGGAATGCGACACTTCAAGTCGTCTAGCAACTTCCCGCTGCGCTAGGCCTTCATCAAGCAGAGCGAGGGCTCTCCCCCGCTGCTCATCCGTCATCCGTCGTCTTGCAAGCATGGTTAAAACGAACCAAGAACGGGTCCTTTTTATCCTCGTCTGCGGGCAACTTTGGCTGGAGTAGTGTTCAAAAAGGGTTTGCCTTGCACGTGCAAAGCGAATTTTGTCGCTACCTTGCCTGCGTCGTCAGAGAGACCCTGCTGAAGATTCGACAATTTCGTGTGGAAATTGTCTTCCTTGGGCCGCCCATTGCAAATCGGCAAATCCCCAAACACGTGCCAAAAGGAAACTGCAATGTTGTCTGAGCTCTTATCCATTCAGTTACGGCAACGAATTGGAGAAAAGAGTAAGAGAAAATAGGTTATTTCTCCTTTCAAAAATTGACTCAAAAACGTTCCTGGCCCTTCAATAATGACGTGTAGTATATATACACGCTTTTGCATACAACGAGCACATTTCTTAATACATTCATTAAACAAGTCGAGAGCATCATTAACATTCACGTCAATTAAATCTGTAGCAGCACTAAACTGTGTCTGTGATTCTTCCTTACACAGATTTTCATAATAAACATGAGCAGACTCATTTTTCCAAACAATTTTTTCGATCCTGTCATTTTCATTCTCTGTGTTAACAGTTACGGGTTTATTTCCTTTTGGGAAGGCAATACACACTGTTACAGGCATATGATTAGATTCAATTCTCTCATCGACACCTAATTCACATGAATCGCAAACAAGAGGAAACAGATCGTTTGAAAAAATAAAATAATCATTGACACTATTATCCAAATCAGAAATATATGTATAGTGACCTTGAAGGTCACCTTTACATACACCATTTAATTTAAAATACACAGATCTAATGACGTACACATATTCAAAAGTAATTTACCATAGTTATTTAAAAATAAATCCTGAGAGCAACAGTTAACACTATTTGGCTGACTTCTACATTGCATTTCAAGGATATTGTTTACATGAATATCATGGCGAATGTTAGACGGCCTACTATTCAAATCCCCACACAAAATAATCCAACAATCATTTTTAGCAGGAGATCAATGACATATTCTTCTGGTAACTCAATTCCGTTTGAAACATCAAAATACTCATAAAATGGAGAACCTTCTGGTGGGACATATGAACAAACATACAACACATCTTTCTGAACTCCAAACAACTGCTTACTGATAACAAATGCACAGCAATTAACATGTTCATTAACACACGTAACACAAACATCATCACCTACATTTATCACACGTAACACAAATATCATCACCTACATTAACACACGTAACACAAACATCATCACCTACATTAACACACGTAACACAAACATCATCACCTACATTAACACACGTAACACAAATATCATCACCTACATTAACACACGTAACACAAATATCATCACCTACATTAACACATGTAACACAAACATCATCACCTACATTAACACACGTAACACAAATATTATCACCTACATTAACACACGTGACACAAACATCATCACCTACATTAACACACGTAACACAAACATCATCACCTACATTTATCACACGTAATACAAACATCATCACCTACATTAACGCACGTAATACAAATATCATCAACTACATTAACACACGTGACACAAACATCATCACCTACATTAACACACGTAATACAAATATCATCAACTACATTAACACACGTAACACAAACATCATCACCTACATTTATCACACGTAACACAAACATCATCACCTACATTTATCACACGTAACACAAATATCATCACCTACATTTATCACACGTAATACAAACATCATCACCTACATTAACACAGGTAAACAAATATCATCACCTACATTAACACACGTAACACAAATATCATCACCTACATTAACACACGTAACACAAATTCATCACCTACATTAACACACGTAACACAAACATCATCACCTACATTAACACACGTAACACAAATATCATCACCTACATTAACACACGTAATACAAACATCATCACCTACATTAACACACGTAACACAAACATCATCACTTACATTAACACACGTAACACAAACATCATCACTTACATTAACACACGTAACACAAACATCATCACCTACATTAACACACGTAACACAAACATCATCACCTACATTAACACACGTAATACAAACATCATCACCTACATTTATCACACGTAATACAAACATCATCACCTACATTAACACACGTAACACAAACATCATCACCTGCATTAACACACGTAACACAAACATCATCACCTACATTAACACACGTAACACAAACATCATCACCTACATTAACACACGTAACACAAACACATCACCTGCATTTATCACACATAACACAAACATCATCACCTGCTTTATCACACGTAACACAAATATCATCACCTGCTTTATCACACGTAATACAAACATCATCACCTGCTTTATCACACGTAATACAAACATCATCACCTGCTTTATCACACGTAATACAAACATCATCACCTGCTTTATCACACGTAATACAAACATCATCACCTGCTTTATCACACGTAACACAAACACTATAACACACGTAACACAAACATCATCACCTACATTAACACACGTAACACAAATATCATCACCTACATTAACACACGTAACACAAACATCATCACCTACATTAACACACGTAACACAAATATCATCACCTACATTAACACACGTAACACAAACATCATCACCTACATTAACACACGTAACACAAACATCATCACCTACATTAACACACGTAACACAAACATCATCACCTACATTAACACACGTAACACAAACATCATCACCTACATTAACACACGTAACACAAATATCATCACCTACATTAACACACGTAACACAAACATCATCACCTACATTAACACACGTAACACAAATATCATCACCTACATTAACACACGTAATACAAATATCATCACCTACATTAACACACGTAATACAAACATCATCACCTGCTTTATCACACGTAATACAAACATCATCACCTACATTAACACACGTAACACAAACATCATCACCTGCTTTATCACACATAACACAAACATCATCACCTACATTAACACACGTAATACAAACATCATCACCTACATTAACACACGTAACACAAACATCATCACCTGCTTTATCACACGTAACACAAACATCATCACCTACATTAACACACGTAATACAAACATCATCACCTACATTAACACACGTAACACAAACATCATCACCTGCTTTATCACACGTAACACAAATATCATCACCTGCTTTATCACACGTAACACAAACACTATAACACACGTAACACAAACACTATAATACACGTAACACAAATATCATCACCTGCTTTATCACACGTAACACAAATATCACCACCTGCTTTATCACACGTAACACAAACACTATAACACACGTAACACAAACACTATAATACACGTAACACAAATATCATCACCTGCTTTATCACACGTAACACAAATATCACCACCTGCTTTATCACACGTAACACAAACACTATAACACACGTAACACAAACACTATAATACACGTAACACAAATATCATCACCTGCTTTATCACACGTAACACAAATATCACCACCTGCTTTATCACACGTAACACAAATATCACCACCTGCTTAAACTGTCCACGTCAAAGCTTGCTCACTGCGCTTTACATACTAAAAATCACAGTGGAAGTAAGGGGATTGCGTTGCTTGGTCTTTCTACATTTTTGCAATTTAGACACAGTCAGATGTACATGTTAATGCAGTATAAACACAATTCATCAAAAATAACCGATCTATGCATGAAATCAGAAAAAATAGTAATAACACTTTTAAACAACAACAAAAAACATATCAGGAAGAAAATGTATATATCATTTGTTGGATTTTCTTTCATATACAAACATACACGAAAACAAACACGTATTCGCTTACACACTCACACGTAGACATATACGCGGAAGGGAGATTACCTGATCCAAATCTTAACGTAATATAAGCATAGACATATTGAGGTATAAATGTAATCATTTTCATCGAGAATAACAATAGATACAAGCATGAAATCAAAAATAGGAGACAGCAACACTGGGTCACAAAAAGAAAATAAAGAAGAAAAATGTTTGAATCATTTAATGAATACAATTCTTTCATTCATGCTGAGAGTTTTCTTGTTTCAGCCATATAAGATTGTGCCTATTATAATTTCTCAAAAACAATGATCATAAAACTCTTTCATTTATATAAATAAACACATTCATAAGTTTCCTTATTTCTTTTAATGCTTCTCTACTTCAGTTGATTGTGTTGACGCTTCTCCCCTTTCATTGTTTGTTCTAATACTTCTCCCCTTTCATTGTTTGTTTTAATACTTCTCCCCTTTCATTGTTTGTTCTAATACTTCTCCCCTTTCATTGTTTGTTCTAATACTTCTCCCCTTTCATTGTTTGTTCTAATACTTCTCCCCTTTCATTGTTTGTTTTAATACTTCTCCCCTTTCATTGTTTGTTTTAATACTTCTCCCCTTTCATTGTTTGTTTTAATACTTCTCCCCTTTCATTGTTTGTTCTAATACTTCTCCCCTTTCATTGTTTGTTCTAATACTTCTCCCCTTTCATTGTTTGTTTTAATACTTCTCCCCTTTCATTGTTTGTTTTAATGCTTCTCCCCTTTCATTGTTTGTTTTAATACTTCTCCCCTTTCATTGTTTGTTTTAATACTTCCTTTTGCTGTCTTTTTTGTTTCTGTGTTTACAGTGTAGGTTTGTTCAATTATTACTACTATTACCACCACCATCACCACCACCACCACCACCACCACTACTACTACTACTACTCCTACAACTATTACTACTACCATACTAGTACTATTAATACTACTATTGTTATTGTTGATTTTGTTCTTCTTGTTAGAGGTAATAATTCTACATGCGTCTTAATCGTCTCTCATGTTTCCATAAACACTTGACCGATTGACAAATGGAAGCCGATCATAGTCTATTGTGTAACTTCTTTCACATTGCACGAGTGTATTTTATAGCTCCTGTGTTTTCATAATAGACTTGGTTTTGACATGTCTCCACTCTTCCTTGTCTGCTTTCATGCTCATCCCTTCATCTTCTGTTGCTGAGTTTGTAACATACAATTTTTTACACTTCATTTTTACTGTATTTCTCTACTGTTAATTAACGTATTTCTTTCTTTGTGTTTTTCTCCTTAATGTTTATGCTATAGTTGTAGAGTACTAAGGACTATCTGCAAGACAGCTCCAATTGGACCTACTGCCACTACCCTTAAGAAATAAAGTGTTTGAATTGACCTTTCTCTCTCTTTTCTCTCTCTCTCTCTCTCTCCCCCCCCTCTCTCCCTCCCTCTCTCTCTCTCTCTTTCTCTCTCTCTCTCTCTCCCTCTCTCCCTCCCTCTCTCTCTCTCTCTCTCTTTCTCTCTCTCTCTCCACATGTCTCATCACTCTTGATGTATTTTCCCCTATGTTCGCCAACAACTTGTCCTTCGCCTCCTGTGAATTTCACTTCAGGGCCCAATCAAGTTGACAAAGTAACGCCAGCTACACATTCAACACACACACACACACACACACACACACACACACACACACACACACACACACACACACACACACACACACACACACACACACACACACACACACACACACACACACTGATTAGTAAACGACTCAGAGAGGGAGAGGAATGGAGGTGTTATGGCCTCAAAGGCAGAAAACAAGGAGATTGCTTAGCTGCGGGGCACACACATACGAGGCCCCTACCCCAAACTTGGCTCCGGTCTGATTAAAGCCTGATTAGAGGTTGATGCTCATACCCAGCCATCCTTGGCATCAAGTGGCCAACAGTTCTCTCCCTTACGATAACAAGCTGCAGTCTGCTGCCTCCTGGTCTCGCCACCCCACCCCCCTCATCCTCTGTACAGGGGACAAACCATAGAGTTCCATGGAGGCCCGGGCCATAAATAGGCCAATTAGTGAAAAAGGAGGGGGACACGGTGGCCAATTAGTGAAAAAGGAGGGGGACACGGTGGCCAATTAGTGAAAAAGGAGGGGACACGGTGGCCAAGTTGCCTGGGGACAAGACAAAGGCAGCAAAGAGCTGATCAACAACAACAGTTCCAAGGATTATAATACCGCCCCCAGCTATCGCTCTTGGTCTCTTGGTAGCTCGTTACAGGATCAATTGACAGCTGAAATAAATATGGCGATAGGACACTAGGCCTTGTGGACAACTGGAAACAAATAGTGACCCCGTTGGTTGAAGGGATATATGTCTTTATCATCACCACATGAGATGAAGGATTGTTTATCTTCGTCATCACCACAAATGGTTAAGGGCCACGTGGTCTTTAAGGGCTACATGTCTTCATCGTCACTGCAAAGGGTTTAGAGCTACATGTCTTCATCATTACTACAGATGGTTAAGGGCTACATGTATTATCATCATGACAAAGTCTTCATCGTTACTACAAAGGGTTAAGCGCTTTATGTTTTATCATGGTAGGTAGGTAGGTAGGTAGTCAGGTAAGTAGGTAGGTAGTTGGGTAGTTAGTTAGTTAGTTGGTTGGTTGGTTGGTTGGTTGGTTGGTTTGTTGGTTGGTTGGTTAGTTGGTTGGTTCGTGGTTAGTAATTCTTTTATTCATTCATTCATTTATTCATTCGTTCATTTATTTATGAAATTATTTATTCATTTATTTATTTATTCATTTATTTACTTAACTATTTTCTTTATTTCTTTCGTCGGATGTGGACGATAGATTGGAGGGGCTATGATTATAGACATGATGTTTTCATTTTGTTAATAGGCAGCGGAGGTTTCGTGTATTGATTGGACGGGGCTATCTGTCATTGAGACAAGTTTATACTTAGTGGTTACTTGTGTCTTGATTCAGTCTTAATTATTCATTTGTTTTATTTACCTTTTTTTTTCTTTGAAGATAAGATACACAGACATACTTGTCATTTACATGTACTTAAAATTGTTCCAATGATAGACTGATTCAAGACCGGAATAAGATAAACAAAAATCCCCATAGGCTGAGTAAGACCTCAGGACCTGGCCAGCTCATGGGTTTGTGTGCAAGCTTAAGGCTTGTGCTGTGATCATTCTGGATCTTCTCCATCACATGACACCTGTGATATTAGTGCATATGCAATTCATGCTGAGCGCAGAGACGTCATCTTGAGAAACTGACAGTGTATCTTGGTACGCTTGTTGTTGTCCTATTCTCTATTTTTCAGGATGGACATGGTCGTGGCTGTCTTTCCTATGTGCGTGTTCAAGTTAGCATCAGGAGAGAGAGTCTGAGATAGTTTAGCACAGGCACAAAAATGTCGATGACAACATTTAACTTGTAGTCAGCTATTTTGATGTCAAGTGGAGGATTCATATTTTGCCCCACGACCTGCAGTTTTGTGAGGCTGATGGAGAGACCAAAGCCTTGGCAAGCGGCGCTGAAACGACTTCTAAATCGCTGAAGATCTTGTTCCGAGTGAGCAGCAATCGCTGCATCGTCTACAACAAGAAAATCTTGCAGAAAGTATTTTCTAACTTTGGGTTTTGCTTATAGTCTGGAAATATTAAAAGAGTGTTCTGTCTGACCTGGTTCGGAGGTAGATGCCTTCCAGAGCAGAGCCAAAGACATGCTTCAGTAGTACAACAAAAATTGTCCCAAATACGATGGGTGTGAGGTCACAGCCTGGTTCACTCTGCCGCAAATGTCAAAGACATCTGATGTGGAGCCATCATATCTTCATGAAAGGACGTTATGGTGCTTACTCTTACGCACCCAGTGAGCTTAATGGACAATGGCCGGACAGCATCTTACTGGCTGGGGAATGCCCAGCCTGAGGCGAGTGGCAGCTCCCCAATGAGATGTGATGACCTCTCCCACCAGTAGACTGTTGCTTCCCTGAGTTACGTGGACGCTAAATAGTGAAGCTGGAGTGTCTTCTCCAGAGTACAGGACTTGTGTAGTTTGTTATGAAGTACCAGCTGTTACCCATGTACCAGCCCCCCCCCCCTTCCCCGCCTCTCTCCACGTCACTGAAGTGATCCACTGGAAAGGCAAAACCTCCAATGCTAAGCTCCATTAGGAGTTGCCAGAATGATGTGTTTACACACTGCTGTTTACGGACTCTAATTCTGCATTTTTTCTTCAGGTTTACTCCCAAAGCCTTTTCCATGAATGGCAGCAGAGGTCTGAAGTCAGTGTTTTCCTTCACCTAGATGAGTTACTTGCCAAGGTTCATGAACTCCAACTGTCCAAAGGATAACTTATCAGCCTAGTCTCTACTTTCAATCTGTCCAGCTTAGGTGGCCTAACAGGAGATGAATCTCCCGCCCCCGTAGCTCCCCAGGTCATTGAGACACACAAGCCCTTCCCCACCCCCCACCCCCACTGGCCACGACAAGGTTGTAATCCTGCAGTTTCAGTTTCAGTTTCAGTTTCTCACGATGACGTTTCCGCGCTGGGAACGAAATCCATATGCACTAACGTCACATATGTCATGTGTATGGTGATCATGGCACACTTCAGCCTGCACATAAACCCATGAGCTGGCCAGGTCCTGAGGCCCTACCTAGACTATGTTATACCTAGTCTATATCTTATACTGGTATTTTATCAGCCTACCTCTGGGATAATCTTGGTTACATGTAAATGACACGTGTATCTGGTGCATGGACAGGGAATCCTGCAGAAGGAAGGCATGCTTACAGGACGAACAAAGACTAGTTTTCAGAGAGGATTTGAACGATGACGAAGAATCAGAACTGCGGAGCGAAAAAGGAAGTTTGTTCCATAAAGATAGGTCCTGGAAGGAGAATGATCGTTGGCCAGCGATCTTGACATCAAAGCGACGGATGTGGAGAAATTGAGTATCAGATGAGGAGCTCAACTGTCGTGATGGAGTGTAGAAATGAAGAAGATCAACAAGACAGGACAACAAGATTTTCATTAATGACCTTGTGTCTTAACTGCCCAAGGGGATAAAGGCTGTGTTGTATGCAGATGACTTGGTGTTGTGGTGCAAGGAAGAGCATGCACCAACTGCCACATACCGAATGCAGATGGCGGCAGACAAGCTCAGCAGATGGGCTGAAGATTGGTGTGTTGCTGTCAACAAGGACAAGTCTTTCACCACTCTGTTCACCTTGTCTCCAAAACAGAAGACTGGCATCATCACCCTTGGTAGAACCCCTCTGAAGGAGGGTGAAGAAGCCACATATTGGCGTCCCCTTTGACAAGAGGCAGACCTGGAAGCTGTATATCATGAAGGCAGAGGCAAAAGCGAGGCGCAGGCTGGCAATTCTTCGTAAACTTGCAGGCACCATCTGGACAGCAAATGAGAGAATACTGAAGACAGTATATCAGGGAACAGTCAGACCCCATCTCGAATACGGCTCTTCAGCGTGGTCAACTACGGCAAAGACGAACCAGCAGAGGCTAAGCAAGGTTCAGAACCAGGCCCTCCGCATAATCACAGGTGCGATGCGGTCAACACCAATCAAGGAGATGGAAAAGCTTGCAGAAATCCAACCTCTCAGTCAGAGGAGAGAAACACAGGTCTTGATACAAGCAGAAAAGTTCAGGTGTTTACCAGACCATCCCATGAAGCACAAACTGAACACCTCACCAAAAACCGACTGAAAAGGGGCAGCTTTGTCCACGAGAGCAAGAGGCTGACTCGCCAGTTCCAAGAAAGTCTGCCCAAGGACACGCTCCCCCTTTGCCCAACAGACATGCCAGAACCCTGGACACTAGACCAGCCTGATATCAAGGTCCACACCACCGTCCCATACCTCATACCGGGAGACACAAGATGACAAGGTGAAACATTACCTAACAATGGCCATGATTGCTGAGAGGTACCCACAGGAGGCATGGATACATGTGTACACTGACGGTCAGCAATCAACGCTGTAGCCAATGGGGGTGCAGGCATCCTTGTCCTTTTCCCAGGAGGACAAACAACAACCGCAAGTGGCGCCTCTGGCAGACACTGTACTTACTACCGTGCTGAGACAGAAGCATCATGCAGGCGGCCTCCATGATTCAGGCTACAGACTGTGACTGCACACAAGTTGTCTTCTTGTCTGATGCCCTCTCCGTGCTGCAGGCATGCCAGAACAACACGTTCCCCCTCCTGTCTAGAGCTCTGCACCAGGTTGCCACAACCAGAAGAGCAGCTCTGCAGTGGATTCCAGCCCACTGCGGAGTCTCCGGGAATGAGCGAGCTGATACGCTTGCTAAGGAGGGAGCCAGAGAAGAACAACCTAACAACAGCGTCAGCTACAGTGAGAAGAGGAGCATCATCAGGGCGCTTTCCATGCCGAGACGACACAGGGATGACTACCACCTGTTGTCTAGAGAGCAGCAAGTTGCCCTGGTGAGGTTGCGCACTGGTCACAATAGGCTGAACAGCCACATGTACCGCAAACTGAAGCTGGCGCCCTCCCCAACCTGTCCTTGCGGTCAAGAAGACCAAACCACGGAGCATATACTCCAAAGATGTCCCCTTCACCAGGTGGCAAGACAGGACGTGTGGCCGACAGACACTCCGCTGACAACCAAACTCCATGGCTGCAGACAGGAGCTGGAAAAGACGGCTGCATTCATCGCCCGGACTCAGATGATTGTGTAGCAGCGTACGCCAAGAAGAAGAAGAAGAAGATAGGACAAGGACAGATATTTTAGTGATTTTAAGAACAGCAGAGTGAGTTTATAATCAATCCCTTTTTTCGATCGGGAGTAAATAAAGAGAAAGAAGAAAGAGAGTGACGTATGTTGATGTAGAGTAACTGAAGGTTTGTCCAACAGTAGTGTTTTATACTTTGTACAGTTGGAAGAGAATATTGTGTGGACAGCCAGGAAGGAGAAAACTATAATAATCTTTCATGTTAAGTCCAAGTGACCTATTACAGATTATTTGCAGAATATGTCTATCATTGCCAGCATTTGGGAAAACTGAACAATTCTTTGTCACTTGCACATTTATATTCCCATTGATGATATGAAATGTGAAATCAGTAACTGATGAAAACAATACCTATTACATTAACTGACACAAGCAGTCTGTGTCTTACAGTCCTGTTTCGGGGTTTTATTGCTGATGAATATGTTCTGCGCTCTGAATTTTGATCTGAATTTTCTGTTTACACACGCACACACGGTATCAAACGACTGCAAATAAGGAAACAATGCAAATTACATACGTGAATGCACAAGAAAATTACACATCCATTGCAACACACTCATTTTTATTCAATAATTTCAGAAAAAAATGAATAAGTCAATAAATGATTGAAAATAAGAGGAAGGGAAGAAAACAGAAACAGAGACAAGGGACAGTACAATCATAGTACACAATAAGAAACAGGCCAAGAAAACAAAATAATGATAAATAGCCAAACAGTTTCAGTTTCAGTCTCTCAAGATGACGTTTCCGCGCTGGGAACGAAGTTCATGCGCATTAACGTCATAGGTTCCATGTGTATGATGATCATGGGACAAGCCTTCAGCCTGCACATAAACCCATGAGCTGGCCAGGTGTAAGGCCCTACCTAGACTATGGTTTACCTAGTCTCTATTTTATACTGGTGTTTTATCAGCCTATCACTGGAACAATCTTGGTTACATGTAAATGACATGTGCATCTGTGTATCTTACCTTAAAAAAAAAGAATATATATATATATATATATATGTATGTATGTATATATATATATACATATATGTATACATATATATGTATATATATGTATATATATATATATGTATGTCAGGTCGGATAGATGTATCCGCTACTGGTAACCTGGAACCCAGTACTACATGTCACAGTGTCGAATTGCTGGCGACTAAACCAGCAACCCCACCAGTCCTCTCAGGAGGATGGTGAGGAGGGTGGCTAGAAACCCTGGTGGAAATAAATTAGATCCATCAAAGGGCGCCAGCTCTGAAGAGCTGCCTGCGGCCATCTAGCTAAGGGAGTAAACCCTGACAGTAAATCCGGTGTGGGGCCCCTAAGGCGGTTGGATGGCAAACTTTGTCACTTTCCGGCAGCTCCTCCGGCCGCGTTGGCACCAAAACGTAACAGCCCTGCTGTTCCTTTGGATCTGTCAGCGAGGTGGAGAGGGGGGACAAGTTGCATGGGCAACAGCCTGTCTTCCATATTACACTGCCCAGGCTTACATCCGTCCATTCATCCACAAACACTCTGCACCTACGACCTGGAGAGGACACTCCAGCCTCGCTACTAACACTAGTGTCGGCACAGCACGGGAAGCAATATATACTGGTGATAAATCATTGCTCAACTGACGTAGAGCTGATGCCAGGGGTTGCTTTTGACGGTGGGAGAGACCTTCGTGTCTTACTGGACAGCTACCGCCCGCCTAAGCTGGGCAACCCCTAGCCAATTAGGTGCTGTCCCGCCACGACCTGCCTTCTTCATTGGGTGCATGAAGATTAGGAGAAAATCTGACAAGCAGGTCGTTAATTACCGCACCAGGCAAAAAGAAAAATTCAAATTCAAGAAAAGGACCAGGAAAAGGATCAGCAGTGAAACTGGGCTGTTGGAATATCCGAACAATGATGCCTGGGCTCTCCCAAGATCTGCAAGACATCTGCGACGCCAGAAAGACCGCCGTTATAAACAGCGAGCTAAAGAGGCTCAATGTGGACATTGCCACTCTGCAGGAAACACGGCTGGCTGACTCAGGAACACTAAAGGAAAGGGACTACACCTTCTTCTGGCGAGGAAAGAGTTCTGATGCCCCAAGAGAGTACGGAGTAGGCTTTGCAGTAAGGAACAGCCTGCTGAACATGATTGAACCAGGCAGCGGCGGTTCAGAACGACTCTTGACTCTCCGCCTCAACACCACCGAAGGCTATGTCACTCTCATCAGCGTTTATGCCCCAACTCTGTCCGCCTCTCCAGACACCAAGGATGAGTTCTACGAAAATCTTGCATCAACCATAAGGAACATCCCCAGGACAGAACAACTTGTTCTCCTGGGCGACTTCAACGCCAGAGTGGGTGCAGACAATGACTCATGGCCCTTCTGCCTCGGTTCCTTTGGAGTGGGGAAAATGAATGAGAATGGACAGCGACTGCTTGAGTTTTGCCCCTGCCATGAACTGTGCATCGCCAACTCCTTCAAGACGAAGCCTCAACACAAAGTCTCCTGGAGGCACCCGCGCTCAAAACATTGGCACCAACTGGATCTGATCTTAGTAAGACGTGCCGCTATCAAAAACGTTCTCCACACTCTCTCTTATCACAGCGCAGACTGCGACACAGACCACTCTCTGGTATGCTGCAAGATCAGGCTGCAACCAAAGAAGTTCCACTGCTCAAAGAAACAAGGGAACCCTCGCATTGACGTCAGCAAGATGTCTCAGCCAGATCTTGTAGAACAGTTCGCAGAGGCCTTTCAGAGAGAATACGATGCATTGCAGCCCTGAGACTCTGCCACTGAGAGATGGGAAACGCTACGAGACACCATGCACCGCATTGTTATGGCCACCTTTGGGAAGAAAACTGTGAAGTCCCACGACTGGTTTGAGGCCAAATCATCAGAGATGACTCCCACTGTTGAGGCCAAGCGCGCCGCACTCACCGAGTATAAGCGGTCACCAGTGAGAAGAACCTGCAAATCCTCAGGGCTGCCAGGAGTAAGGTTCAGCTTAACGCCAGGCGCTGCGCAAACGAGTACTGGCCAGAGCTCAGCGAAGAGATACAGAGTGCTGCTGAAACAGGCAACATCCGATGAATGTATGATGGCATCAAAAAGGCACTGGGACCAACACAGAGCAAGATCGCCCCCCTCAAATCCTCCACTAGGGAAGTAATCAGCGATCCTAGCCAACAGATGGAAAGATGGGCAGAACACTACTCCGACCTCTGCTCCACACAGAACATGGTGTCCCCCTCAGCCCTCGATGCCATCAAGTGCATGCCGGTAATGGAAGAACTTGACGCAGAGCCAACTGCGGATGAACTCAGCAAAGCCATTGATAGCCTGGCATCAGGCAAGGCACCTGGCAACGACGGAATTCCCCCAGACCTCATCAAGCACTGGAAGACTTCTCTTCTGCACCCTTTGCACGCAGTTCTCTGTCAGTGTTGGAATGAGGGAGCTGTACCACAGGACATGAGGGACGTCAAGATCGTCACCCTGTACAAAAACAAGGGCGAAAGGAGCGACTACAACAACTACAGAGGTATCTCGCTCCTCAGCATTGTTGGCAAAGTCTACACTCGGGTCCTCCTAATCCGCCTGCAAAACTGGCTGAACGCGTCTACCCGGAATCACAGTGTGGTTTTCGAGCAGAGAGATCCACGATAGACATGTCTTTTCCCTTCGCCAAATCCAGGAGAAGTGCAGAGAGCAGCGGATGCCCCTGTATGTGGCATTCATTGACCTCACCAAGGCCTTTGACCTAGTCAGCAGAGATGGCCTTTTCAGGGCTCTCCGAAAAATCGGCTGCCTCCCCGCCCCCCCCCCCCCCCCAACTGCACAGCTTAATTGAGTCCTTCCACTCAAACATGAAAGGGATGGTGCAGTTCAACGGAAACCTCTCCAAGCCCTGCGACGTACGCAGCGGTGTGAAACAAGGCTGTGTCCTGGCCCCAACCCTCTTTGGAATTTTCTTCGCTCTCTTCCTGAGGCATACGTTCAGCACAGCGCAA
>JAPXFY010000324.1:0-5000 GCA_030674185.1 Monoplex corrugatus
GGATGGATAACCCGTTTTGCTTTTTGACAGGCCTCACACGACTTAACGTACTCCAAGATGTCGGAGTACATACCGATCCAGAAATACCTCAGCCTGACTGACTGGTAGGTACGTTCAGTGGCAAAGTGACCGCCCAACAGAGAATCATGAAACGACAGCAGGATATCGTTTCTCAGTTCAAAAGGAACCACTAACTGTCTGACTATTCGTTCAGTTCTATGACCATGACCACGAGGATAATACAGATGGTACAAAATGCCATTAGACATCAGATAGTCTTGACTCTCCAGGATAAGACGACGAGCAATCTTATCATCCTGGGAAAGCTGACCGTTTTCCAAATAGTCAATAAAAGGACGACACTGGGGGTCAGCCAACTGCATCTGTCGTAAGTCTGTATCATCGACCTTGTCTACCTGACAGACAACCATCTCTCTCTCACTCACCGTATTGCTCCATCCAGGCGATGTGCTGGTGGGCGTGGTAGGGAGAGACTGACCCGCCGGTGAAGTCACCTGCGGTGCTGACTTGCCCTTCAAGGTCGGTGTGGGCGGGTCGTAGTCAGGCGGTGGCCTGTCATTGACAGCGTGAGGCATACGACTGATTGCATCGGCGTTATTGTGCACCCTGCCTGGTTTGTGCACAATGTCATAGTCATAACCCTGTAGAAAAAGAGCCCAACGTCCCAAACGACCCGTGGGATCTTTAACATTCTGCAAGAATTTTGTGGCAGAATGGTCTGTGTACACCAGAAATTTGGCATGGGAGAGATACACCTTGAAGTGACGAATACCATCTACGAGAGCCAGGGTCTCTTTTTCCGTAATTCCGTAACGGAGTTCTGCACCTCGTAATGCGCGACCGCCATAGGCAATGACTCGTTCTCTGCCATGTTCATCTCTCTGGCCAAGCACATAGCCAATGGCTTGTTTGCTTGCGTCAGTGTATAGAATGAACTGACGAGAGAAATCCGGGTAGGCCAGAATTGGAGTAGTGGTGAGGGCAGTTTTCAGCGTCTGAAAAGCTTGTTTTGCTTTGTCGTTCCATTCAAATTTTGAATCATTTTTCAAAAGAGCATTGAGTGGGGAAGCTATGGCTGAGAAGTTCATGAGACAATATGGCCTAGATAGTGAACTTTAGCAGCTGCGAAATGACATTTGCTAGGCTTCAGTTTGAGGCCTGCTTTCCTGATCCTATCAAAGATACATGATAGATGAGACAGGTGTTCCTCAAAGTTCTTAGACAAACAAAGGATGTCATCAATGAATACCAGACAGGTTTTGAAAGTAAGTCCTGCAAGGACTGTGTTCATTAATGATTGGAAAGATCCTGGGGCACCTTGTAATCCAAAGGCCATTCTGTTCCAAGCAAACGACCCGAAATGTGTGGTAAAGGTCGATTTTTCTTGTGACTGAACGTCAAGAGGAATTTGCCAGAATCCAGAGAACAAGTCTAGAGTGGAAAATATTGTAGACTGACCCATGATGTCAAGAGCGTCCTCCAGTCTGGGCAGTGGGAAATGAATTGGCTTTGTGACTTTGTTCAGTTTACGGTAGTCCACAGCAAAGCGATACGTACCATCCTTCTTTTTCACCAATACAACTGGGGAGGACCATGGTGAAGTGGATGGCCTAATAACACCATGGTGAAGCATTTCATTCACTTGTCTCTCTATCTCAGCATTGAGAGCGGGGGCTGTACGGTATGGTCTTTGTTTGACAGGCGCAGCATCCCCTGTATCGATGGTATGAGACATAAGATGGGTTTCCCCTAGTTCGGACATGTCGGCAGCAAATATGTCTCTGTTTTGTGCCAGAAATAGGGTCAAGTGTTCCTTTTTCTCAGCAGTAAGATCAGCATCTACCAAATTAATCCCTAACTCATTAAGCATGGCTTGTGCCTGGGGAAGTTGTTGAGAAGTTGAGTCGGTGGTGGCGGACATGATCTGAGCTGATTGGTCGGACAGTTCCCCTAGTACTTCTGAAATGTCTTCAAAATGCCCTAAAATATCCTGAGGTCGAAGTTTAACTGGGGAGGAAAATGTATTACGCACGGTACACATAGTCTGGCTATTTTGCAGTGTAACCAAGGTCCTTGCAGCAATCACTTTCTTGTCGGACAGTAGCGCTTGTGAGGGCTCGATAATACCAGTGGTGTGATCACTTTTTGACACAACTCGCACAGGTAGCAATACCTCGGAGTGGGGGGCAATAACTGTCGTCTTGAGCACCTGTACAGGTGAGCTGTCTGGCCTATCTTTGAGCAGTGGAATGGCAGTAAATCCATTATACAGCTGCAGCTGGTGCTTAGCAAAGTTCAAGGAAGCTTGATGAGAGGTCAGAAAATCAATCCCTAATATGAGTGGACACGTTAGCTGTTCGATCACAATGAAAGGTTGTGATACCTGTAAACCTGAAACTTTAAAGGAAAGATCAATTTTGCCTGTCACTCTAACAGGGACACCACCAATACCTTTGATCAAAGGAAGAGAACACGACTGCATAGAAACAACACGCTGATCAACAAGGACATCAGCTAGTTGTTTGCTAATACAGGACACATCAGCACCAGTGTCTATCAGAGCTACATATGGCTGATTTTTAAGGAACAGCCTGATCTTACTGCAGTTGGCAAAGGAGCGGATGTGAGGGATGGAGGGGGATTTCTGTGACCTTGGTCGGTTTCCTTTCCTTGTCCTGTCAAACTTACGAGATGTAAAAGTACGGGGAATCCCCTGTTTAGCACGACGGAAACAATGACGTGCTAAGTGTCTATCTTTATGGCAGTACTGACATCGTGCATGACGAAACCTACATGTGTAGCGGGGATGATCACCCCCACATGATCTACACGGGAAGTAACGATCTGGAGGATATGAACGTGACCGGTGTTGCTGGTTATTCGTCCGTAACAGCTGCCGCCTGAAGAGCGAGCCATGTTTGCTCGGTTTTCCTGCAGGTGGGCGGTGCCACCTTTGCGTACCTGAAGAACAGTACTGTGACTGAAGTTGGCGGCGGGGCTGTGTCTGTCTGCGTGACATACTAGTAATTTCATCTTGCAGTTTATTCAGCTGAGTATCCAGGGTGGCAACATTTATCTCTACCCAGTCATCAACATTATCAGTAAAGGTAGCAGCCGTGCGGGCGAGGTCGAACGCATCTTCAAAGGTGTGAGGATTGCGTGACATAACAAATTTAGATAACGAGGGTCGGAGACCACTGACAATCGTTTCCATTATATCTTTTGAGTCTTTACCTAGTTGTTGGCCCTGGTAGCGCATAGAATCAAAATATTCTTCGACTGACTCATGGGGGAGTTGCTTTCTCTCCCGAAACTGCTTGGCACGAATCCATTTTGTGGAGTCATGAGGCCTGTATCTCTTTGAAAGAGTATCAGTGATAGTGTGGTAAGAAGAAACTTGCTCTGCACTTAAACTATAGAACCAGATTTGGGCTTGATCCTTAAGGAAAAGAGGTAGGAGATGGGCTTTCTGATCATCTGTCAACCCATGGAGGAGGGTGTAAGACTCGAACGTTTTGAGCCATAGATCGATATCTTGAGAAGTTTGGCCTGTGAATGATTCAGGAATAAACTGATCAGGAATGTGGACGGTTGTGGCCTTAAATATATGTGGCCCTAGGACAAAATTGCTGTCTGTATCCATCATTGAACCCTTGTGACTGAATGAACAGATATGCAGGCCTCAAGGTCTGTGACTATCTTTTGTCACTAGGTACGCGCGTAAGACAAGCAACCAGTGGAAAAACAAATAGAACGAGAATTCGTCATCAAAACTGCACAATATCGAAGAAAGAATGAGACTAGTGGCATCATAGCCAATAATAGAACATCCTTGCCCAACAATCATCTGATGAGACTAGTAGCATCATAGCCAATAATAGAACATCTTTGCCCAACAATCATCTGATGAGACTAATAGCATCATAGCCAATAATAGAACATCCTTGCCCAACAGTCATCTGATGAGACTAGTAGCATCATAGCCAATAATAGAACATCCTTGCCCAACAACCATATGATGAGACTAGTAGCATCCTAGCCAATAATAGAACATCCTTGCCCAACAGTCATCTGTAACTTGTCTCAACACTGTATCCAAACACTAAGGCGTTAGTAAATGAACAAATAGGCTGTTGACTGTGCGAAGACCGAGTCGTCAAAAGCCGTGTTTACAAACCACACACACGAGTGACCAGAATGGGCAACAGATAATGAATGACTCTGAGAGGGTGGGAGGGTGGGGAGTGAGGGAAGGAGGGGGGCTGTAGGCGTAACATGCTACGGTCAAGGTAGGCCCAAACCTCACAACTGACACGCGCTGGAGATAAGCTCGCTGATAGAATCACAGACACTGTATTGGAGACAAGCAACAAGCTTTGGTGCAGTCTGTGACGTACTTGCTTCACTTTGCGTACGAAATGGTATCCAACACACATCTGTTAACTTGAGTCGACATTTTGTAGATATATAAAGGCATCAACCAGCTATGGGAAATGACTCTGAACATAACTAAACATAGAAGATGAACTCCCCTAAGTGCTAATCTATGTGATGCATTAGTATTTATATCTATGCTCGCTCAGCTCAGGCAGTAGGCCTACTCTTGGCTAACTTGTGCTGTGTGGCAGTGCTGGAAAATTGAAGTCGGAACACTAACACATCTTGGTTCTCGGCTATCTTTGACTTACACTTCGACTTTCACTATGATTCTATCTAGAATTTTTAAGATGGGGAATACTCGAAGGCTGCGATTTTGAGATAAAGGGGAAAGACTGCAACTCCACCATATATCGCAGGGGGATAAGTTTGGGGATTGGGGATGAGAATGAGAAATTGGGGATGATTAAGAAGAGTTGGGGGTGAGCATGAAAAATTGTTTCTCTGCTTTGATGTATTTCAAGGAGGATTTGGTCTTGCCATCTATCAGGGAAAGAATTTAGTCTCTTTTTATCATAGGAGAATTTAGGGTCACTCTGTCT
>JAPXFY010000324.1:17500-20000 GCA_030674185.1 Monoplex corrugatus
AAATAAATAAATGAATGCATAAATAAGTAAATAAAAAAAACCAAAGAGCTAACTAACTCATTCACTCACTCACTAACTAACTAATATCTAACCAACCAACTAACTAACGAACTAAGTAACTAACTAATTAACGAACTAACTCACTCACTCACTCGCTCACTCACCCACTCTCACTCACTCACTCACTCACCAACCAACCATCTAGCCAACCAACCAACCAACCAACCAACCAACCAACCAACCAACCAACCAACCAATCAACCAACCAACCAACCAACCAACCAACCAACTAGCCAACTAGTCAACTAACTAACTAACTAACTAACTAACTAACTAACTAACTAACTAACAAACTAACTAACTGTCTAACAAACTGAGTGACTGAGTGACTGAGTAACTGACTCTCCCACTCACTCACCAAGCAAGCAAGCAAGCAAGCAAGCAAGCAAGCATGTAACTAACTAACTAACTAATTAACTAACTACCTGAGTAAGTGGGTGAGTGAGTGAATGAGTGAATGAGTGAGTGACTTGACTAAGTAACTAACTAACTAAGTAACTAACTAACTAACTAACTAACTAACTAACTGACTGGCTGACTGATTTACTAAGTGACTAAGTGACTAATAAACTGACTAAAAACAAAGAGACTAAGAGACTAACTAACAGACGAACTAACAGACTAACTAACAGACTAACTAACAGACTAACTAACAGACTAACTAACAGACTAACTTACTAAATAGCTAGCCAACCAACCAACCAACCACCCACCCACCCAACCAACCAACCAACCAACCAACCAGCCAACCAACTGTCTGACTGACTGACTGACTGACTGACCTAACCAACCAACCAACCAACCAACCAACCGACTGACCGACTTGACTGACCCGACTGACCAACCAACCACTAACCAACCAACCAACCAACAAACCTACCTACCTACCTACCTACCTATCTACCTACCTACTTAGCTATCTACCTATCTATCTACCTACCTACTTAGCTATCTACCTACCTGCCTACCGACCTATCGACCTCACTCACTCGCTCACTCACTCACTCACTCACTCACTCACTCACTCACTCAGTAAAGGCGGATATATTTTTAGCTTGCTGGCTGGGTCTTGTGGAAAGAGTGAAAGACTCAAAATCTGATATCTCGTGTTCATATTCATATTCATATTCATATTCGTATTCATATTCGTATTCATATTCATATCATATTCATATTCATATTCATATTCGTATACATATTCATATTCGTATTCATATTCATATTCATATTCATATTCATGCTCACTTCTTTTTTGTCATAATGGATTGGCTCATGTGGAAACAGCGAGAACTCAAAATCTGATCACTCGAGTTCATATTTATGTTCATTTATTATTGTTGTTGTTGTTAATGTTGTTGTCATAATGGATTTACCATGTGAAACTCGGGGTGCTCTCCCCGTTGAGAGCTCTTCGCCGCAGTGCAGCGCCACTCATTTTTCCAGACCAAGACTTTAGAAAGGCAAGAAGACCCACTGGCCTTCAGAGGAAGGGACCTATGAAATGAACCTCTCTCTCTTACCAGTGTTTTATACCAGGGAACCGGCGAATGCACTGCTTTTTTGTTTACAATTTCCACTGCTTTGGGGCCCTTATCGTGTGTAGGTCAGAAGGCTTTGATGATGATGGTGATGATGATGATGATGATTATAATGACATTGATAATAACCATCATCGTCGTCATCATCATCGTCATTATTATCGCCATCACCATCGCCATCCTCCTCCTCATCACCATCACCATCATCACCATCATCACCATCACCACGATCACCATAATCAACGTCACCACCACCACCACCACCACCGCCATCATTATCATCATCATCATCATCATCATCATCATCATCATCATCATCATGGGTTTATGTGCAGGCTTAAGGCTTGTGCCATGGTCACCATACACATGGCCAGCTCATGGGTTTATGTGCAGGCTTAAGGCTTGTGCCACGATCACCATACACATGGCCAGCTCATGGGTTTATGTGCAGATTTAAGGCTTGTGCCATGATCACCATACACTTGGCACATGTAACGTTAGTGCATATAGAATTCGTTCCGAGCGCGGAGATGTCATCTTAATGATAATACTGATAGTGATATTGATAATAATACTAAAAGTGTAATAATGTTTATTTGTATAGCGTATATTCCATATAAAAACATGTTCACCAGCGCTTTACATTTCGCAAAAAAAAAAGCAAATGGTGATAAACATGTTAACAATTACACACGCAGTAAGAAAATAACGAACATTAAAACTATGCCGGTAAGAAGACACAGAAGAAACCACAAAATATTAAAGATCAAACACTGACTTTTTTCATAAAAAAACCACAGATTTTTCATATGAATAAAGAGGCATATTGTGTTTATGTCTTCATGCCCGCGCGAGCGCGCGCGCGCGTGTGTGTGTGTGTTTGTGTCTGTGTGTGTGTATGC
>JAPXFY010000324.1:25000-40000 GCA_030674185.1 Monoplex corrugatus
ACATCCCCAAGGGGGGTATTGTTTATACTGAAAGAGTCCCTGACATCCCCAAGGGGGGTATTGTTTATACTGAAAAAGTCCCTGACATCCCCAAGGGGGGTACTGTTTATACTGAAAAAGTCCCTGACATCCCCAAGGGGAGTATTGTTTATACTGAAAGAGTCCCTGACATCCCCAAGGGGGGTATTGTTTATACTGAAAGAGTCCCTGACATCCCCAAGGGGGGTATTGTTTATACTGAAAAAGTCCCTGACATCTCCAAGGGGGGTATTGTTTATACTGAAAGAGTCCCTGACATCCCCAGGGGGGGGGGGGGGTATTGTTTATACTGAAAGAGTCCCTGACATCCCCAAGGGGGGTATTGTTTATACTGAAAGAGTCCCTGACATCCCAAGGGGGGTATTGTTTATACTGAAAAAGTCCCTGACATCTCCAAGGGGGGTACTGTTTATACTGAAAAAGTCCCTGACATCCCCAAGGGGGGTATTGTTTATACTGAAAAAGTCCCTGACATCCCCAAGGGGGGTACTGTTTATACTGAAAAAGTCCCTGACATCTCCAAGGGGGGTACTGTTTATACTGAAAAAGTCCCTGACATCTCCAAGGGGGGTACTGTTTATACTGAAAAAGTCCCTGACATCCCCAAGGGGGGTATTGTTTATACTGAAAGAGTCCCTGACATCCCCAAGGGGAGTACTGTTTATACTAAAAGAGTCCCTGACATCCCCAAGGGGAGTACTGTTTAAACTAAAAGAGTCCCTGACATCCCCAAGGGGAGTACTGTTTATACTAAAAGAGTCCCTGACATCCCCAAGGGGAGTACTGTTTAAACTAAAGGAGTCCCTGACATCCCCAAGGGGGGACCTTTTGGTGTCCAACAATTTTCTTCTTCAGGGATTAATCGTGTAACCCTTTGACTCCCGCATCCTGTCCATCAGCATCTTGCATTGCCAAATATGCCAGCAAAGCTAAAACATAACCCTTTGACTCCCTCACCCTATCTTCCAATTTACTGCAGGAAACTTGTGGATGGGTGGAAGAGTCAAAGGGTTCTGTTTTACCAGTTGGTGGATAGGCTGCAAGAGTCAAATTTTTTTTTTTTTAATTTTCGTTTTGTTTTGGATTTGTTGCCATCTGTCTGTGTGTTGTTCTAAACTTCTTTTCCCCCTTTTCGGTGTCAAACAGCCTTCTACTCCACGATGTCAGAATGCCAAAGCAGAGGTCTGGAGGTGTTGGATAACCAGACAGTGACCCTGACGTGTAACAGTACGTCTTCAGAAGACAACATCTACTGGGCGCTCAGACACCCTAACACTTTCGCTCCTCACAGACTGGGGGAATGCATGCAATATTCCACACCCTCCTGCCAGACATGTTCTGATTTCCAGGCGAGGTACAACATGTCCCGTACGCCTACTGGCAGCACTGTCAGCTTTACCGCAGACTTCCAGCTTCACGACAGTGCCAAGATCACTTGTTCCAGCTTTTCGAATGTTACTTCCGTAACTTGCCATATGAAGGTCACTAAAGGTACATCTCTCTGTATGTCTCTCTGTCTCTGTCTCTCTGTCTCAGTCTCTGTCGCTCTCTCTATGTCTATCTCTGTCTATGTTTCTCTTTTTCTTTGTCTCTGTCTTTCTTTCTTTCTAACCATTTCTCTGTGTCTGTCTCTGTCTCTGTATCTGTCTGTCTGTCTCTCTTCCCCCTCTCTGTATTTGAGCGTTTGTTTGTCTGTCTCTCTGTCTGTGTCTCTGTCTGTGTCTCTGTCTGTCTGTCTATCTGCCTGTGTGTGTGTGTGTGTGTGTGTGTGTGTGTGTGTGTGTGTGTGTGTGTGTGTTGGGTGTTCATGTGTTTGAGTGTGTGTGTATGTGTGTGTATTTGTGTGTGATTGTTTATGTATGTTTGTATGTGTGTGTATTTGTGTTTGTGTGTGTGCTTGTGTGTGTTTGAGTGTGTTTGTATGTGTATTGTGTGTGTGTGTGTGCGTGCGTGTGAGAGTGTATGTGTGTGTGTTTGTGAGTGAGTGTGTGTGTGTGTGTGTGTGTGTGTGTGTGTGTGTAAGTGTGTGTGTGTGTGTGTGTGTGTGTGTGTGTGTGTGTGTGTGTGTGTGTGTGTGTGTGTGTGTGTGTAAGTGTAAGTGTATGTGTATAAGTGCACGGGCACACTGTTTTTACATCTATAAACACCTATAACCATTCCTTACGCCAGTTTTGTCTTTTTACAGTGTTTTGCAATAACTTACAATTATGTTGCTGTAGTTTCTAATGCGTATTTTACTTATTTCAACTGCTTCTCACCATCGTTCCTTATACCTATTATTGTTCATAATATTTATATAGTTCCAAATACTTATGTCACTCTGGTTCCTCATATTTATCACAGTTCCTAATACTTATCACGGTTCCTAATACTTATCACGGTTCTTAATACTTACCATGGTTCCTAATACTATGTTACCATGACTCCTAATACTTACTATGATTCCTAATAGTTATTGGTGTTCCTAATACTATGTTACCATGACTCCTAATACTTACTATGATTCCTAATAGTTATGAGGGTTCCTAATATTATGTTACTATGGTTCCTGTTACTGAAATTACTATGGTTCCTAATGCTAATGTTACTATGGTTCCTAATACTGATGGTAATATGGTTCCTAATACCTATGTTACTATGGTTCCTATATTTATGATACCATTGTTCCTAATACTTATGTTATCATGATTTCTAATATTTATGTTACCATGGTTCCTTATAGTCATTCTCATTTTATGTCAAGTGGATATACTCAGACTTCCAGTTGGAAGAACCAGAAAAAGCACGAAAGAAGAATACGAACCTGTATTTAATACAACAAGGCAAGACAGGCGCATATAATCTTTTTCTCACATTGGACACAGCAACAGGGAAGTTTCAGTCTTGTTATCAACATTTTTGTATCTGGTGTTTGTTTGTTTGTAATCTTACGCTTGACAAAGGCCACTTGGCTGAAAATTTGCGCCTGTCTTGTCTTGTTGTATTAAATACCCGTTCGTATTCTTCTTTCGTGTGTTTTTTCTGGTTCTTGTTTGCTTGAACGCGGGCAGTCACACTTGTTTCGGATTCCAGTTGGAAGGTCTTTAGTTCTCTCCGCTTAGACCAGACGCATCCACCCGACGCAAAGTATACGGGAGATTTTTTTGTCTCTCCAAGGTCAACATGTGTGTAGACCTGCCAGTGCTTTAACCCCCCCCCCCCCCCCCGTGTGTATATGCATGCACAATATGAAATATGCAGGTTAAAGATCCTATAAAGTCATGTCAGTGGCTGGCTTATGGAAACATGAAAAACCCAGCATGCACACCCACGAAAGATGCAGACTGTACAACAAGATAGTAATAGTAATAGTAGTAGTAGTAGTAATAATAATAATAATAGTAGAAGTAGCAGTAGTAGTAATAGTATCATTATTATTATTCGATTAGTATGGTCACGATCGCCATCGCCATGCGGCAGGGCACATATTGAGTATTATTAGTATTGGTAATACTATTAGTGCTATAGTTATTATCATTTATTTTTTTTAGCATTAGTACATTGTTATCATTACTACTATTATTATTATGATTATTATTAATTATTACCTCTATCATCATCCTTATCATGATTTCTATCATTATTGTTATTATTATTATTCGTCTTCTTCTTCTTCTTCTTGTTACTATTATTATTATTATTATTATTATTATTATTATTATTATTATTATTATTATTATTATTATTATTATTATTATTATTAATATTATCATTATTATTATTATTATTTTTATTATTATCAATTAACACCAGGAAGAGAGTTCTTGGAAAGTTACCTAGAACTGATAATGTTATACGGTTGTGAGGCGTGGGCAGTAAACAGGCAAAGCCAGAACAAGACTAAGGCAGGTGAGATGTGGTTTCTAAGAACAATGTTGAGAGCTCCATGGACAGCAAAGAAAACAAACGAGACAGTCTTGATGGAGGCAGACACAAGAAGATCATTGATAAGGAAGATTAGGAAAAGACAGGAAATATTTATACGCCATTTATATGAGAAAGGAGAATTAGAGCACCTGGTCACAACAGAAATACTGGAGGGAAAGATAGCACCAGGTAGACCCACGGAAAAAAATATTGGATGGGCTTGCAGGGTGGCTGACGACAAAGAAGATGGAATATCTGCTTGTGGCAACAAGGGATAGATACATATGGAAGGCCATGATCGCCAACACCATGCGGCAGGGCATTTAATGATGATGATGATGATGAGTAAAAGCAGTGGTAGCAGTTGTAGTGGTAGTAGTAATATCATCATCACCATCATCATCATAACAATGATAAAGTAATAAATGACTTTTATATAGCGTTATTCTCGGACACATAGATAAAGATTCACTGCGCTTTACATTTATTAGTTAATTTTTCCCAATCAGCCCTATGCCAAGTGGTCAATTATACTAAATCCCACTCATAGTCTCTCCCTAGTCATCATCATCATCATCATCACTATTCTTTATCATCATCATCATCATCATCATCATCATCATCATCATCATCATCATCATCATCATCATTATGATTGTTATTATTGTTATTATTATTATTATTATTATTATTATTATTATTATTATTATTATTATTATTATTATTATTATTATCATCATCATCACCATCATCAACATCATCATTATCATTATTATTATTGCTATTTTATTTTATCATTATTATTATTATTATCATCATTATCATCATCATCATCATTTCAGAGTACAAAATATATGGGTGTACCAACGACGTTCTGGAACTGGTAGAAGGCAGGAATGCAGGGGACGGCCCGTGACGTTGACTTGTGAAGACGTAGGCAAATACGATGAGCTCAACATGTCCATCATTTACGCCAGCAACAGCAGCAATCGACTAATCGCCATGTGTGAGAGGTGCAACACTTCGGTGCCTTGTCTCAAGTCCTGCGAGGTTGTCGACGAGAAAGACCTGAAGGCCAGTAGGACGGCCACCACTAGCGCCCTTACCATCGTCCACAATGTACGGGGATGGGCCGGCAACTCTGTCATGTGCATGAGGCTGGATAACAAACGATGGGCATCGTGTAAAATCCATGTTTCGTGTGAGTGGTTTTTGTGTTCAGTTTGTCTGTTTGTCTGTCTGTCTGTCTGTCAGTCTCTGTCTGACTCTGTGTCTGTCTCTGTGTCTGTCTGTCTCTGTGTCTGTCTCTTTCTTTCTTTCTTGTCTTTTTCTTTCTTTCTTTCTTTTTTCTTTCTTTCTTTCTTTCTCTTTGTTTGTTTCGTTCTTTCTTTCTTGTCTTTTTCTTTCTTTCTTTCTTTCTTTCTTTCTTCTTCTTCTCCTTTTACTCTCCCTCTCTCCTTCGTTCTTTCTTCTTCTCATTCATCTCTCTTTCTCTCCTCTCTTTCTTTCTTTCTTCTCTCTCTTTCTTTCTCTCTCTATCTCTGTATCTCTTTCACTCTCTGTGTCTGTCTGTTTGTTTGTCTGTCTTCTGTCTCTTTGTCTGCCTCTCTGTCTGTCTCTATTTCTGTCTGTCTGTGCGTTTCTCTCTCTCTCTCTCTCTCTCTCTCTCTCTCTCTCTCTCTCTCTCTCTCTCTCTCTCCTCTCTGTGTGTCTTTCCGTCTCTCACTTTCTATTTCTCTCTCTCTGTCTGTCTGCCTGTGTCTGTCCCTCTCACTCTGTCTTTCTGTCTCTACCTCTTTTTCTTTTTCTCTCTGTCTGTCTGTTTGTCTGTCTGTCTCTCTTTCTCTCTGTCTGTTTTTCTTTCTTTTTCTCTGTCTATCTGTCTCCGTCTCTCTTTCTCTGTCTATCTGTCTGTCTTTCTTCCTCTAGATCCCTGTCTCTCTCTTTCTCTCTTTGCCTGTATGTCTGTCTGCTTGTCTCTTTCTTTCTCTCTCTCACTCCCTCTCTCTCTTTCTCTGTCTGTCTACGTCTTCTCTGCCTGTCTGTCTGTCTGGTTGTCTCTCTTTCTGTGCCTCTCTCTCTCTCTTTCTTTCTTTCTTTCTGTCTGTCTGTCTGTCTGTTTCTCTGTCTCTCTGCTTGTCTCTCTTGCTCTTTCTCTCTCTTTTTCTGTGTCGGTCTCTCTTTCTGTCTTTCTCTCTGTCTCTTTCTCTTTCTGTTTCGTTTCTCTCTCTCTTTCTCTCTCTCTCTCTCAATTTTCTCTCTCAATTTTCTCTCTTTCTCTTCTCTCTCGCATATTCTCTTTCTCCTTCCCTCCCCCCCCTCTCTCTCTCTCGCTCTCTCTCCCACCCCATCCTGTCCCATTTTTCTTTTCTCAAATGGCAACATGTAAAATCCATGTTTTGTGTGAGTCTTTTCTATTGGACGGACTTGCGCAGTAGATGAAGACAGGATGGGAGATGTACTTGCAGCAACGACAAGGGATAGATTGGTATAGGGGGGCGGGGCGGTCATGATTGCCACAGCCATGCGGCAGTGCACATGATGATAATTTTCTTTTCAATCTCTTCTCCTACCCCAACCCCCCTCACATTCCACATTTGTTTCTTAAAAATCAACTTGTAAAATCTATGAGTATTTTCTTTTCAATCTCTGTACCACCACTACTACCTCGTCCCATTTTTTCTTAAAAGGAGATGATTTCATTTCACCATAGGGCTGTTGTTAGTGTAAATTACTACTAGTAGTGGTTCGAATCCCCATCAAATTTGCCAAAATCATTATGGGATTATTCAGTGTCCAACTGGTTTCATCTCAGAGTTGTGTTGTGATTCAGACCTTTAAGTATACATTTATTTATTTTATATACATTTCCTGTTTTTGAAGATAAGACACACAGATACACGTGTCATCTACATGTAACCAAGATTATTCCAGTGACAGGCTGATAAAATACCAGTATAAAAATATAGACTAAGTAAAACATGGTCTAGGTAGGGCCTCAGGACCTGGCCAGCTCATGGGTTTATGTGCAGGTTTAAGGCTTGTGCCATGATCATTAATACACATGGCACCTGTGACGTTAGTGCATATGGAATTCGTTTCGAGTGCGGAGACGTCATCATGAGAAACTGAAACTGAAACTGAAACCAAGAGAGAGAGCCATGGGCTCATTGGAAAGACTGGGACCACACAGTGGAATCTCAACCACTTCAGGGATGTGTCATCGAGGGAGTTGCTTCCTCATCCTCCCCAAACACCGCAGGTGTCTGTATCTCTAGCTGATGCCAGGATGTATTATGATATCAAGCGCAGAGTACAGCCCTGTCACACACTGTCTTAATCCTAGATGGAACTCCATAGCATCATGATTATCACCCTCATCGTCATCATCATCATAGCATTCAAAACGCTGCCCCAGCTTCTATGGCCATTAAACACAGAACCAACCAACCAACCAACCAACCAACCAACCAACAAGCCAGCCAATCAGCCAACCAGCCAACCAACCAACCAGCAGCCAATCCACCCATCCACCCATCCAACAACCAACCAACCAACCAACCAACCAACCAGCCAGTCAACCAACCAACCAACCATCCAATCAAAACACCAACCCACCAACCAACCAACCAAACAATCAACCAGTCAGCCAATTAACTCACCAACCAACCAACCAACCCACCAACCAACCAACCAAAATACCCAAAGCGTCGTTGATATTGACAAGTTATGTCTGCTCACAGATCCAGCTGATCTTGGTGACGCCAATGTCACGCTACACGGCAACTGGAGCGTGACAGGCAGCGTGACAGTCAGCCGGGTGTTTTCGTCACGCAACAACATCACCTGCCAATGGTCATATACCCGTGACGGACAGGTAAGGCCCTCAGACCTTTTTTTTCTCTTGGTTTGTTTGTTGTTGTTTTTTTACAACTTCGCTATACTTTGGCCGTATTATCAATGATACAATTTGACATATCGCAGGATAAGTTGTTGGACGTAATTGTTTACGTTAGGTAAAGTACTGACATCTTCATTTACATCTATCTATCTATCTATCTATCTATCTATCTATCTATCTATCTATCTATCTATCTATCTATATATATATATATATATATATATATATATATATATGTACAGATATATTTGAATAAACAAATGAAAAGATAAATTAACAAACACAGAAATAAATAACTAGATCGACAGATAGATAGATTGTCAGATAAATAAATAGGTGAATAGATAGACAGACAGAAAGACAGACAGACAGATAGGCAGACAGATAGATAGATAGTAGATATATAGGTTGAGAGACAGACTGTCAGGTAAATACATAGACAGATAGATAGATGGACAGACATATAGCTAGACAGATAGACAAATAGACAGACAGATAGATAGATAGATAGATAGATAGGTAGATGGATAGAAAGATAGGTAGATAGATAGATGTATAGATAGATAGATAGATACATAGATATATATACATATATATAGATAGATACATAGATACATAGATATATAGGTAGGTAGGTAGGTAGGTAGATGAATAGATACATACATACATACATACATACATAGAAAGATAAGTAGATAGATAGATAGATAGATAGATAGATAGATATATAGATAGATAGATAGACATATATATAGATAGATAGATAGATAAATAGGTAGATAGATAAATACATAGATAGATAAATAGATAGATAGATAGACAGACATATATATAGACAGATAGACAGACAGATTTATAGATAGATAGATAGATAGATAGATAGATAGATCGATAGATAGATAGATAGATAGATAGATAGATAGATAGATAGATAGATAGATAGACGAATAAAAGATGAATGTTGTCCATTCCACACAGAGTGAGTACATCGCAGATAATTCAACACATCTTCAGCTGTCAGAGTACAAGACCAGTGAAAACGTCAGGTTCTCTAGAGGACGTTGCGTTATGATGACGTCACTAACCACGCCGACAGAGGGCGCTTACAACTTCTCCGTGCAACTGTATCCTGGCCATGGGCCTCTCTCTGCTGGTTCTGTAACTGTCAGTAAGTGTGTGTTGTGTGTGTGTGTGTGTGTGTGTGTGTGTGTGTGTGTGTGTGTGTGTGTGTGTGTGTGTGTGTGTGTCTGTGTGTGTTTGTGTGTGTGTGTAAGTGTCGGTGTGTGTATGTGTGTAAGTGTCGAGGTGTGTGTGTATGTGCGTCTTTGTGTGTGTGATTGATTGAGTGAGTGTGTGAGTGTGTGTGTGTGTGTGTGTGTGTGTGTGTGTGTGTATGTGTGTGTGTGTGTGTGTGTGTGTGTGTGTGTGTGTGTGTGTGTGTGTGTGTGTGTGTGTGTGTGCGTGCGAATGTGTGTAATTGTGTGTGGCTTTGTGTTATGTTTGTATGTGTGTATATGTGTATTTGTCTGCAGGAAACTTGTGGATATGTTGAAGGAGTCAAACAATTAAGTTTTTGCTGTTGGTGGACAGAGGGCGGGAGTCAAAGGGTTAATCTCGTGTTCCTGCTCTCAACTTGTAGACAATGCGGGAAATAGTTCACAATATCATGATGATGAGAATGAAGATGATAGCGATAACGCCAGGACCAAGAAGCTCAGGAGGGAGATGGACCCCCCACACACATGCACACGCTCCTTTTAATTTTACCTTTTGACTCCTGCACCCTACCCACCAGCATCCTGCATTGTCAACCATGCTAGCAAAGCATAAACTTAATCCCTTGTCACCCTCACCCTGAAAGCTGGTAGATAGGATGAGGGAATCAAAGGGTAAAGTTTTTGCTGTTGCCTGACAGGGTGTGGGAGGCAAAGGGTTAAGCCAGTGTTTGACCCTGAACTTCCAGAAAGTCTGGGGCAGATGTTCACAGCATCATGTTGAGGATGGAGATAACAGCGATGATGACATGAAGCTCGTTTTTGATTGCTACTACCCTCACTATCATAAGACATCCTGGCATCAACCAGGCCTGAGAGATACCAGACGCCTCCAATGTTGCCCACAAACTTGAAACACCCCCAGTGGCCTGTCCTGAACAAAAACGTGGATGAGAATCGATAGTTATCCCAAAGAGTATCTCTGTCTGTCTGTCTGTCTGTCTCACTCTCAGTCTGTCTATCTCTACTCTTCTATGCGTATCCCTGTCTGTCTCTGTCTCTGTCTGTCTGTCAGTGTGTTTGTTTCTCTCTCTATCTCTCTCTGACTGTGTGTGTGTGTGTCTCTATCTCTCTCCTTCGCTGTCTCTCTCTCTGTCTCTCTCTCTCTCTCTCTCTCTCTCTCTCTCTCTCTCTCTCTCTCTCTCTGTTTCTATTTCTCTCTGTCTCTATTTCTCTCTGTCTCTGACTGTCTGTCTATCTCTCTTTATTATGTAGTGAAAACAGAGGTAGGAACTTACGCACAACATGGAGGGGGGATCACCATGACAATAAGCACAATACCCTCACACCTCCTCTTCCCCTCATCCCTTTACCCATCGTTCCCCTGTCCCCAAAGACGCGCGTGTAGAAAAACTGCCTGTGTAAATACTAACGAACAACATGAACATGAACATGAACATGAACATTAAGATCAACATGGGCATGAACACCAACATCATCATGAACATCACCATGCACAAAAACAAACAGAAACAGGAACATCAACATCAACATGGACACGAACATGAACATGACCAGGAACATGAACATTAATATCAATATGGACATGCACACCAACATCAACATGAACATGATCATGAACACGAACATCAACATGAACATCAAGATCAGCATAGACATGAACATGTACGTCAATATAGACATGGTCAACATGAACATGGACATGAATACCAAGATGAACATGAACATCAGCATGGACAACATCACAAACATGAACATGCACATGAGCATTAACATGGCCACTACCGTGACAAAGACCGTGAACACGAACATGAACATGGACATGAACATCATCATGGACATGAATGCCAACATGGACCTGAAAATGGACATCGATATGAACTTCGAAATGAAAAAGAACACAAACATGAACACGACCATGACCATGATCACAACACGAACACGAACATGAACACGAACACGAACACGAGCACGAACGCGAAAATGAACATGAAGATCAAGATGACCATGAACACGAACATGAACATGAACACGAGCATGAACACGCACAAAAGTGAACACGAGCATGAACATCACCATAGACATGAACGTCAACATGGAGGCCTACATGAAAATGAACATCACCATAGACATGAACGTCAACATGTACACGAAAATGAACATAAACATAGACACGAACATGAACATGATCATGGAGAAGATTACAAACACGAACATGAGTATGCACACGAACATGAACATAAATATGAACATGAGCATGGGTATCAAAGTGACCATGGACATGAACATGAACATGGACATGAACACGAACATGAACATGAACACAAAAATGAACATGGACATCAAAGTGACCATAAACATGCACATGGACACGGACACAAACATGAACACAAACACATGGGCATGAAAATGAACACAATCATGAACATGGCGGGTTTCCTATCTCTTTCAGGAAAACCTGGAGAGCTGAAAACAGCAAGATCCGCCTGCCATCCTGTGGTGGTGGAGTGGGGTAACCTGGCCTGCAAATGTCGTTACCCTTCGAAGCAGACCCCGTCCCCCCGGGCCCGCATCGCGTGGGACAACGCCACTTCCCCTTCCCCGGTGTTGCAGCTACGTAACGTCAGCAGGGTGGACGATGGAAGAGTCTACGTGTGTCGCTCTGTGTGGGGGCCAGGGGGTGAAGTTGTGGATACGGCCCAATACGTCCTGAACGTCGCGTGTGAGTGGACTGCTACTGGCTGGTTTTCGCTAAAAGACAGTAAAAGGGGAGAGAGAGAGAGAGAGAGAGAGGAGAGAGAGAGGAGAGAGAGAGAGAGAGAGAGGAGAGAGAGAGTGGAGAGAGAGAGAGAAGAGAGAGTGTGTGTGTGAGAGAGAGAGAAAGAGAGAGAGAGAGTGAGACAGAAGACAGGGAGAACGAGGAGAGAGAGAGACAGAGACAGAGACAGAGAGAGAGAGACAGAGAGACAGAGACAGAGACAGAGACAGAGACAGAGACAGAGACAAGGAAGGGAGGACGAGGAGAGAGAGAGAGAGAGAGAGAGAGGAGAGAGAGGAGAGAAGGGTGGGTAGGAAGTACGTCTTTAACATCGCGTGTGAGTGAATCGCTACTTGCTGATTTTCATTAAAGATAGGAAAGGGAGAGAGAGAGAGGGGGGGGGGGGAGTAGGGAGGGGGAGAGATAGAGCAAAAGTGAGTGCGTCTTTAACGTCTCATGTGAGTGGATTGCTACATGCTGGTTTTCACTTAAGACAGGAAAGGGGGACAGAGAGAGAGGGAGAGAGATGGAGGGGAGAGAGAGAGGGAGAGAGGGAGAGGAATAGAGAGGGGGATAGGGAGAGAGAGAGGGAGACAGAGGAAAAAAAGAGAGAGAGAGAGGAAGAGTGAGGTGATAGGGACAGGGAAAGTGAGAGGGAGACAGAGAAAAAGAGAGACAGAGAGCGAGAAATAGGGAGAGAGAGATACAGGGAGGGAGGGAGAGAAAGGGAGAGAGGGGGATAGAGAGAGGGAGAGAGAGAGGTAGAAAGAGAAAAAGACAGGCAGAGAGGGGGGAGAGAGAGAAAGACAGACAGACAGACAGACAGAGAGTAAGGGAATGGAAAAAGAAGAGTGACACAGGAAGAAGGAGAGAGAGAGAGAGAGGGAGAGAGAGGGAGAGAGAGGGAGAGAGGAAGAGTGTGAGGAAGAGGGAGGGAAAGAGAGAGATAAAGAGATGGGGAGAGACAGAGAAAGAGAGAATAAGACACAGAAAGATAGAGAGAGTCAGAGAGAGATGTGTGCGTGGGGGACAGAGAGAGAGAGAGAGAGAGAGAGAGAGAGAGAGAAGAGAGAGAGAGACGAAGAGAGAGGAGGATACGAAGAGGGAGAGAGAGAGAGAGGGAGACAGAGAAAAATAGAGACAGAGTGGGAGTGGGTGAGAGAGAGGGATGGACAGAGAGTAAGGGAAGGGTAGGGACAAAGAGAGTGACACAGGAAAAAAAGAAGGAGAGAGATATGGAGAGAGAGACAGAGAGGGACAGAGAGAGAGATAAACAGATGGGGAGAGACAGAGAAAGTGAGAATGGGACACAGATATATATATATATATATATATATATATATATATATATATATATATATATATATATATAATTTAAAAAAAGTCACAGAGAGAGACAGAGAGATAGAGAGGGAGAGTGATGGGGACAGAGACAGAGAAGGGAAGAAAGAGAGGGGATAGGGAGAGAGAGGGAGAGAGAGGGGGCAGATAAAAGGAGAGAAAGAGAAAGAGAGGGAGAGTGAGTACGTCTTGAACGTCGCGTGTACGTGAATTGTCACTTGCTGTTTTTCACTAAATACAGCAATGGCGGGAAGAGAGAGAGAGAGAGAGAGAGAGAGAGAGAGAGAGAGAGAGAGAGAGAGAGAGAGAGAGAGAGAGGGAGGAGAGAGAGAAAGAGAGGAAAGAGAGAAAGAAAGAGAGGAAGAGGAGAGAGAGAAAGGAAGAGGGGGAGAGAGAAATGGAGAGAGAGGCGGAGAGAGAAAGATAGAGAGGAAGAGACAGATAAAGAGATAATGAGACACGGAGAGAAAGATCCAGAGAGTTGGAGAGAAAGATAGGGAGGGAAGCGGAAAACAGAGAATGGGAGAGAGAGAGAGAGAGAGAGAGAGAGAGAGAGAGAGAGACAGAGAGAGAGAGAGACAGAGAGACAGAGAGACAGAGAGAGAGACAGAGAGGAAGTGGGAGAGACAGAGAGGGAGAGAGAGCCAGCGAAAAAAAAATTAGACATGGAGAGAAAGATAGAGTTGGAGAGAGAGAGAGAATGGGAGGGAAGGGGAAAACAGAGAATGGGAGAGAGAGAGAGAGAGTGAGAGAGATAGAGAGAGAGAGGAGGCAAAGAGAGAGGGACAGAGAAAGAGAGATAAGGGAAGGAGAAGAGAAAGAGAGAGCTCTTTAACGTGCGCAGATATATGGTAGTCTTAATACACATAAAACAGGTTTAGGCACTGGAAGGTCTACACATATGTTGACCTGGGAGATGGGAAAATCACCACCCTGTACCCACCAGGTGGAGGTAACTCTCCACCCTTTACCCACCAGGTGGAGGTGTCTGGGCGGATCGAACCCAGAACCTTCTGATTGGTAGTCTGACGTTTAACCACATGATCAACACCTCAGCTACCCTTGGAAGCCACCATGATGATTGCAGTGCCTTCTCACCTCCTTTGCGTCGTTGCTTTACCTTTCCCAACCCTAAACTGGGACAGATTATTAATTACAGCTGGGTGGTCTGGGGTGACGCAGTCGAGCCTCTTCATACGTGCCATTTCGGCAACCAAGCTTGACTGTGTTTTAGACAGATAGTCGGTGTCATAAGACGTCATTGTGTAAGGTTGGCCTGTTGGATTGTATCAGCGCAGATGTAGTTATTCTATATCGGTATGTCTTCTTGTAATTGTAACAAAACTGGAACGAGTAATGGTGGTGGTGGTGGTGGTGGTGGTGCTGCTGCTGCTGCTGCTGCTGCTGCTGCTGCTGATGATGATAAAGAACCCTCATGACAGTCTGACATGAGCAGGCATACTAGTTTTTTATCGCCTGTTGTGGATCTTCATGATGGTGATAATGATGATGGTGGGTCTTGATGTGGGATAGTAGTCATCATCATCATCATCATCAGCAGCAGCAGCAGCAGCATCACGTGCCCTGCCGCATGATGTTGGCGATCATGGCCCTCCGTACGAATCTATCCCCTGTCGTTGCAAGTACATCTCCCACCCTCTCTGTCCTCAGCCACTCCATAAGTCAATCCAATATTTTCTCTCTGGTGCTCTTTTTCACTCCAGATTTCCTGTTGTGACTAGGTGCTCTAATTTATCTTGCCTCATAAAATGGCCTATAACTTCTGCTTGTCTTGCTCTTAATCTTCTTTATCATTTTGG
>JAPXFY010000324.1:52500-64434 GCA_030674185.1 Monoplex corrugatus
GATGGAAACATTAAGATGGGCAGCCAGCAGGCCAGCGGACCTATGACAAACTAAGTTTAAACCACCAGAATGAGAGAAACATTAAGATGGGCAATGAACAGGCCAGTGGACCTATGAAGCAGTAAGCTGACACCACCAGACTGATGGAAACATTAAGGTAGGCAGCCAACAGACCAGTGAACCTATGAAATACTAAGCTGACGCCACCAGAATGATGGAAACATTAAGGTGGGCAGCCAACAGACCAGTGAACCTATGAAATACTAAGCTGACGCCACCAGAATGATGGACACATTAAGATGGGCAGCCAACAGACCAGTGAACCTATGAAATACTAAGCTGACGCCACCAGAATGATGGACACATTAAGATGGGCAGCCAACAGACCAGTGAACCTATGAAATACTAAGCTGACGCCACCAGAATGATGGACATATTAAGGTGGGCAGCCAACAGACCAGTGAATCTATGAAATACTAAGCTGACGCCACCAGAATGATGGACACAGTAAGATGGGCAGTGAACAGACCAGTTTGCTTTTAATGTTGCTGGCTGGGATTGAACTCGAGATATCAGTTCTTGAGTCCACAACTCTGCCGAAAGAACCGACCAGCCCTGCTTTCGTACACAGTACAATTTGACGTCAGGTGCTTGTTACTTGAAATAGCATTCAAGAAAATGAAAAACGTTTTCGTACCAACAGATGCCTATCAATTAACATCAGGAAGAGAGTTTTTGAACGCTATATAGAACTGACACAGGTGTACGGATGTGAGGCATATACAGCCAACACACAAAGTCAGAACGAGATTGGAGCAGCTGAAATGTGGTTTCTTAGAATAATGTTAAGAATTCCATAGACATCAAAGAATACAGAGGCGACAGTCATGAAGGAGGGAGACACAGAAAGAACGTTAATGAAGAAGATTCAGAAAGGACAAGTAATATTTACAGGACAGTGTACGAGGCAAGAGAAGTTAGAGCACCTAGTCACAACAGGAAAGCTGGAGAGAAAAGGAGTGCCAGGTAGTTCCGGGGAGAAAATATTGCGGAGTGGCTAAGGACAGAGAGGGTGGGAGATGTACTTTCAGCGACAAGGGATAGATTCGTGTGGAGAAGCAATTAATGAAATGAGATGTTAAGGAACGCCTATTTTGACCATTGTGTTGAATGGATGGAGATGAATGATCTATCAAACGCTTTGCTATAGTCTATGACGTTAACAAAAGCTTCTTCATCAGTGCTTTTTATTTTCTCTATGAGTATTTGTAACACAAATAACATGTCAGCTGTGCCTCTGTTGGATGCCAAGCATACCTGGCAGTCAGATAGTTCTTCTTCTATCTTGGGCTTCAATCTGTTGAGAATAATTATGAGCAAAACCTTACTGGCGTGGCTGATTAGGGCAATGGTTCTGTTGTTGTTACAATCTTATAAAGCATCACATATTCTTCAAGTTTCCAGTCTGTTGGCCACTGATGAGTATTCCAGATTTTACAAAAAAGATGGTGCATTGTTTTTAGGCCTTTTCCAACATGTTTTAACAATTCTTCTGAAACATAGTGATAATAATGATGACAATACAAAGCTGACCAGACAGCAGACCGCGTCCTCCTGGACTGCAAGAGTTACCGGTCGTTGATTTGTGGATTTGGCCATGGGATCCTGATGAGTCTTCGCACAAGTCACAGACCAGCTTAACCCTTTGACTCCCGCTCCCTATCAACAAACTGCAAAAACTTAACCACTCCTGTACCCTTCCACAAACTGCAAAAAAATTAACCTTTTGACTCCTGCACCCTATCCACAACTGCAAAATACTTAACCCTTTGATTGCCTCACCCTATCCACTAGATTCCTTCAGGAACTGGTGGATAGGGTGGCGGAATCAAAGGGTTAAATTTTTGCTTTGTACGCATAGGTGACAATGAAGGAAGCTAGGGGACAGGCTGCGGGAGTCAAAGGGTCAAACATCCATGTGAACCACAAGTTCAGACTGACGCCATCACCAACCTGATCCCCCCCCCCCCCCCCTTTAGTCACTAGGACCAGACAGCTGAACACATATTACAGCGATGTCGCCTCTATCAAGTGGAGGGACACAGACGACATGGCCGACTACAACTCTTCTGACCACCATGCTCCATGGCAAGTGGCAGGAACCGGGATCTCACCACCACCACCCTCCCCCCGCCAAAAAAGAAAAGAATTGGCCACATTCATGGCCATACATGGCTTGACCATTTATTGTCTGGAGTTTGTCTAAGAGTGAATCATCTGACAGGGACAATTCCACAGACAGCAGAGGCTTTATGCATAGACTTGGGGAGGCAGGGGAGGGGGGCTTTCTGTGAAAAGAAGAGGTAAACAAGATAAATAAAACTTAAATGTCGAAATCACAACACAACTCGACACTTACCCTGAGTGGCTAACTGTGTTGTGATTCAGACATTTAAGTGTTTATTTTTGAAGTAAGATACACAGACACACTGGTCATTTACGTGTAACCAAGATTGTTCCGATGATAGGCTGATACAATATTAGTAAAAAATAAATGTTGACTAGGTGAAACATTAGCTAGGTAAGACCTCAGGACCTGGCCAGCTCATGGGTTGATGTGCAGGCTAATGTAGGCTAGGTGAAACATAGGCTAGGTACGACCTCATGACCTGGCCAGCTCATGGGTTTATGTGCAGGCTAATGTAGGCTAGGTGAAACATAGGCTAGGTACGACCTCATGACCTGGCCAGCTCATGGGTTTATGTGCAGGCTTAAGGCTTGTGCCATGGTCACCATACACATAGCACCTGTGACATTAGTGCATATGGAATTCGTTCCGAGTGCGGAGACGTCATCTTGAGAAACTGAAAATATAACTGTCTCTGGCACTCAGTTTTTATTACCGTTTCTTGTTGCAGGAACCGAAACCAGCTCCTGATGACGACGACTACAATGAACTGCATTTCCACAGACCGAGCGCCGAGGGGAAGAATCCTTTGTACAGCCATTTGAGCGATCTTAGACGAGTAGATAAATAATCCTTTGATTCCCTCACCCTGTCCACCAGCGCCCGTGCATCGTCAAGAAAAAAAAACAACCTTTTGACTCTCATCCTATCCATTAGCATTATGCGTCGTCATCAGTAATTGCAAAGCAAAACAAATTAACCCTTTGGCTCCCTCACCCTGCCCACCAGTTTCCCGCATCGTCATCAGTGATAACGGAATAAAAAATCTTAACCCTTTGACTCCCTCGTTCTGTCCACCAGCTTTCTGCATTGTCATCAATAATAACGAAGCAAAAAACATAACCCTTGAATCCCTCACCCTGTTCACCAGCTTCTGTGCATCGTCATCAATGATAAGGAGGCAAAAAAATGTAACCCTTTAACTCCCTCAGCCTATCCACCAGTATCCTGCATAGTCATCAATGAAAGCAATTCGCGCAACTTACCTTTGACGACGCACAATGCTATTGGATAGGGTGAGAAACCTAAGAAATAGAAAGCAAAGGTAAGGGGCTGGAACTAAACAACAGGAAGACTGAAGTCATGGTGATCAGTAAAAAACATGAAATCCCCTCATGCAAAATAACAGCAAATGGCACAACCTTGACACAGCTTGATAAATTCAAATACCTGGGAACGGTCATTTCATCTGAAATAGCCGTCAGAATCGGCCAAGCCAATACAGCATTCGAGAAGATGACAAGCATTCTTACCAACAAATGCCTATCAATTAACATCAGGAAGAGAGTTCTTGAATGTTATATAGAACCAATATTGTTGTACGGATCTGAGGCGTAGACAGTCAACAAGCAAACCCAGAACAAGATTGACAAGATTGAGGCAGTCGAAATGTGGTTTCTAAGAAGAATGTTGAGAATTCCATGGACAGCAAAGGAAACAAACGAGACAGTCTTGATGGAGGCAGACACAAGTAGATCACTCATAAGGAAGATTAGGAAAAGACAGACAACATTTATAGGCCATATTATGAGGAAGGGGGATTTGGAGCACCTGGTCACAACGGTAAAGCTGGAAGGACAGAGAGCACCAGGTAGACCCAGGGAGAAAATGCTGGGGGCGATAGGGTAGGGGAGATGCTAGGGGCAACGAGAGATAGGGACAGATGGAAGTCCATAATCGCCAACGCCATGCGGCAGGGCACCTGATGATGATGATGATCTTTGACTCCCTCACCCTATCCATCAGTTTCCTGTATCGTCATCATTAACAGCGAAGCAGAAAACTTATACTCCCTCACATTGTCCATCAGCTTGGGCAAGCTCGTCAATAGGTTGCGGGAGTCAAAGGGTTGATTTTTGCAGCTGATAGAGTGCGAAAGTCAAGGGGTTATTTTTTTTCAGCTGGTGGACAGGGTGCGGGAGTCAAAGGGTTAGGAAATTAGCTTTTTTTCAAAATCTCCCTGCAAGAAAACTGGTGAGGTTGGGGTGCTTTTATCTTGACTGAAAAGAAGGTTCTATGTTTGTGGTGTGTGTTTGTTTGTTTGTTTGTTTGTTTGTTTTGTTTGTTTGTGTGTGTGTTTGTGTTTGTGTTTGTGTGTGTGTGTGTGTGTGTGTGTGTGTGTGTGTGTGTGTGTGTGTGTGTGTGTGTGTGTGTGCGTGTTTGTGTGTATGTACATGCGTGTGTGTGTATGAGTGTTTTTGGTTATGTGTATTTGTTTGTGTATGTGTACGTGTGTTTGTGTATGTGCGTGTGTGCATGTGTGTGTACGTATGTGTGTATTTTTGTATGTTTGTGTTGTGTACGTGTTTGTGTGTGTTTGTGTATGTGCGTGTGTGCATGTGTGTGTACGTATGTGTGTATTTTTGTATGTTTGTGTTGTGTACGTGTTTGTGTGTGTGTGTGTGTGTGTGTGTGTGTGTGTGTGTGTGTGTGTGTGTGTGTGTGTGTGTGTGTGTGTGTGTGTGTGTGTGTGACCAAAATGTGTCAGCAAAAAATGTTGTTTATTTGTTTACAAACACATTTTCAGAGAATCTGACCAATTGAGGAGTAGAAAATGAATAAACATGTATTAAGCATGACTCGATGTTTATTAAGAGCAAATTTCCGCTGTCACCAAACGTCCCCTCCAGCCCCCACCCCCACCCCCACCCCCCAAATAAATGTGATGACAATAAATGTTGTTCTATTGATGTGAGGACCGTGTTGGGTGATACTCTTATCATCCCTTCAATCGACCAAACTTGATTATTATCAAGCGTTCTTCCAGTCAAATGGACTGTTATCAACTCGTTCATTTGATCATACGAACTGTTATCAAACATGAAATCAATCAAGTTAAATTGTTCGAATACATTGGTACATGAACTTAATTTTCTTTCCCTTGTTCAACCTTGTTGAAGTATTGTGTATGTTTTGAAATGATCATAGCCCTGATACGGCTCTACGCAGTCGGCTGGGATTTAAACGAAAAACTAACACTAAGAATAAGTGAAAATGTTAACAGCTGTTTAGCCAATCAAATTAAGCGGTTATCAACTGGGCTGTAGCTTCTTTATTTTTACAACGGCTTTAAAAAGAACAAAATCTGGCTTTTCTGGAAAAAACAACATTTTTTATAGGAAAGCGAGAATGTTTAAGTTGTATAATTGTTGTTTTTGTTGTCACAACGACCTTGAGAAGAACAAAACATGGCTTTTCGTATCAGTTTTTTGTATAGTAAATTAGATTGTTGAGGTTCCATGACGATTTTGTTTGTTGTTACAACGTCCTTGAGAAGAACAAAATCTGGCTTTTCTGTATCCCTTTTTTGTAAAGTAAGGGAGATTATTAAGGTTGAATGATCATTTTGTTGCAGTGACCTTGAGAAGAACAAAATATGGCCTTAATGTAACAATGTTTTGTATAGTAAGGGAAATTGTTGAGGCTGCATAGTAAGGGAAATTGTTAAGGTTGCATGGCCATTTTGTCTGTTGTTACAACGACTTTGAAAAGAAAAAATCTGGCTTTACTGTATCAACTATTTGTATAGTAAGTGAAATTGTTAAGGTTGCATGACCGTTTTGCTTGTTGTAACAACGACCTCGAGAAGAACAAATATGGCTTTACTGTATCAACTATTTGTATAGTAAATGAGATTGTTAAGGTTGCATGACCGTCTTGCTTGTTGTAACAACGACCTCGAGAAGAACAAAATCTGGCTTTACTGTATCAACTATTTGTATAGTAAGTGAGATTGTTAAGGTTGCATGACCGTTTTGCTTGTTGTAACAACGACCTCGAGAAGAACAAAATATGGCTTTACTGTATCAACTATTTGTATAGTAAATGAGATTGTTAAGGTTGCATGACCGTCTTGCTTGTTGTAACAACGACCTCGAGAAGAACAAAATCTGGCTTTACTGTATCAACTATTTGTATAGTAAGTGAGATTGTTAAGGTTGCATGACCGTTTTGCTTGTTGTAACAACGACCTCGAGAAGAACAAAATCTGGCTTTACTGTATCAACTATTTGTATAGTAAGTGAGATTGTTAAGGTTGCATGACCGTTTTGCTTGTTGTAACAACGACCTCGAGAAGAACAAAATCTGGCTTTACTGTGTCAATTTTTTTGTATAGTAAGGGAGATTGTTAAGGTTGCTTGACCACTTTGATTGTTGTCAGAATGACCCTGAGAAGAACAAAATCTGGCATTTCTGTATCAATTTTTTGTATAGTAAGTGAGATTGTTAAGATTGCATAACCGTTTTGTTTATTGTTACCACAACCTTGACAAGAACAACATCTTTGTTTACTGTATCAATTTTTTGTATAGTAATGGAAATTGTTGAGCTTGCATGACCATTTTGTTTGTTGTCTCAATCCCCTTGAAAAGAACAAAATCTGGCTTTTCTGAATCAGTTTGTTGTATAATAATGGAGATTGTTATAGTTGCATGACTATTTTGTTTATTGTTACAATGACCTTGAGATGAACAAAAATCTGGCTTTTTTGTATCCCTTTTTTCGTATCAATGAATCATGTCGAGCTTGCTCGGCTATCCATGAAATGTTTCTTCCATCCTTCTCTGTCAGACATTGCAATAGGCAGTTCATCATACTGACAGCCTGTATCATCGATCAGTTGGTCGATGAAGGTCTTCTTTGGACGTCCTGGTCTTTGTTTGCCGTGACTGGATCTCCATAGTAGAACATCTCCCACCAGTTCTTCTTTGCCACGCCAGCAGTGTCCCACGAAGCGCAGTCTTTGTTGACGTATTGATTTACTGATTGGTGGGATCTTATCATATAACTCTTTGTTAGTTGGATGTTCTCTCCAGGATTTGTTCAGGGCAGCATGTAGCATTCGTGTCTATTCTCCATCAATCTTCTTCTCCAATGTCATTGTTAGAGTCCAAGAGATTAAGCCATACGTAAGAATGGACTCTACTGCTGCTCTGAAGAAGTTCCTTTTTTAGGTTCTTTTCGTATAGTAATGGAGATTGTTAGGGCTGCATTACCATTTTGTTTGTTGTCGCCATGACCTTGAGAAGAACAAAATCTGGCTTTACTGTATCAATTTTGTGTATAGCAAGGGAGATGCATAACCATTCTGTTTGTTCATTTTTGATTTTTTCTTCATTCACATCGTTTTAAACGTGACGATGCTCTTCTGATTTAATATATACATATATTGTGCCATGACATTTTACATGTGTGGGCCCATTTCGCTGCTCTTCTGCATATAACATAAAAATGATTTTAATTACACATACTGTACCATGGCTCACTGATGCAGCTGGCGGCTGTGGTTTGCCATTCCTGTCTCGTAAACAATAAAGTCCGAAAGGACTGTAACTCTGAGAGTACTAGTGCCTTGAGCATGCGTATACCAGTCCTCTTTTCTTGGCAGCCATTTTCCAGCTCGCCTCATATGCTCTGAGCGGCTAAGTATTTTTCTACTTTGCTTGCAATCGATAAATTTTCGTTGCTGTTTTGTGTTGTCTTGCCTATGTTTTCGTTTAAGGGAGAAACTTATGCGAACGTTTGGGTGGCAAAGCGAGGTTTAAGAAGATTTCGTCTGCCGAATTCTCAAACCCACAGACTACAGGTTCGCCCGGTGCGCCAAAACCCGCACTCTCTTCATCTTTGTCTCTCCCTCCTCTGTCTTCTTCGTCTACTCTCTCTCCCTTTCTCGACACGTCATTACAGTTCAGCTGCAGTTCTGTTGCGGTGACCACAAGCCCTCAACTCAGCTGCGGTTCTGTTGAGTTTTTGTCATCTTGCGGCCGTCTCGTAACTCCTCACGGCAATCGACTCAGCTGTGGTTCTGTCGATTCTGCCCTTGCCACATGTGTACAGCTCAGCTGCGGTTTTGCTGCTAAATTTCAGACCCTATGGCTGAAGGGCGACACGGGCACGGGTTTCCTTCCGGAAGCAGGAAGGCAAGCAGTTTGTTGAAAAACGGCTCACCCCCTGCTTCGTCAGGCGTGTCAAGGGAGACAGCCCCTCTGTTATGGGCGTCAGAATGTAGGTCTGCCCCACTTGTCTCCCTTCATCCCCCACTGCCTGCTTGTGCCCCCACTCCAACATCTCTGTCTCATTCCGGACAGAGTGCTTGGTCGTCTTGGCAAATGCCAAGTGACCTGCAGCAGGCTGGCACATCTCTGTCCCATTCCGGACAGAGTGCTTGGTCGCCTTGGCAAATGCCAAGCGACCTGCAACGAGCTGGCCCCATAGGTAATCCCCCGATCCACGAGGGCCATTACCAGTGGGCTGGCCCCTCCTCTTCATGGGGTCAGGGTCCTGGGACTCCATGGGCTCAGCCCATGGCGCTTCCCATGGCAACGTACATGGAGCCATGGCAGCACTTCCCACCTACGGGATTTCCCACAGCCTCGTCCGCAGGATATAGTTGGTGGCCCAGTTTTATGCCTGGTGCCCCACCTGTGCAGGCATCTGCCTTGCCTGCCCTCTGGCCCCCTCGGCGTTGTGATCCCCCCCACCCCCACCCCCGGGGGTGATTCCCGGGGCCTGAGACCCAGGTCTGTCTGGAGTTTCCCCACGTTCGGGCACTCCACATTCCCTCGCCTCCTCTATAGGTGGGCCAAGGGATACAGACTCGGACCTGGAGGATGAGGGCTCTGTCCCCGTTTCCTTCTCCTTTTCTGAAGTGGAGGAATGGCTGGCAATGCACCTACCTGGAGCCCTGTTCACTGCATAGGAGGCCAAGGCTCCCTGCCCTTCCGCGGCAGAGCTGGCCTTGGGTGCTCTTCCTCTGTCAGACCCAGCCTCATTTTTGCTAAAAGAGCCGGGCATGGTGGCTGACTCTGTGAGGAGGGTCCAAATCAAGGTGAGGGGCACATAAGCACAGGGCATCCTTCCAGGCTCTGTGCCTGACTTCCCTGGAGCTCTGGCTTGAGGGAAATGTCTGAAGCTAGAGAACTCCCTTTCCACAGAAAGGTCTTCATGGCCCTAGAGGCCATTCCCGAGTCGCCGCCCTCCCTCACACAGGAAGACCTCCTTTTAGTGCGGGACGGGTCTCTGGCCCAGCAGCGGCACATCTCCCTCCCGGAGCGCTGCCTGGCTGACTGGGAGGAGACTGTGAGGAGGGGTCTGGAGGCGGTCTCAGTGATGGACTCCTTCTTGGGGGTCTGGTGTCCGCTCTTAAGGACCCAGACCACGAGTCGTTTTCTCTCTGTCAGTTCCCTGACTCTTCTGCCATTGTCGCTTTCATACAGTCCATGGCGGAAGGCCTCAAGTATTCAGCCGATGCCTTCGCCAGACTGCACCTCAACTCAGTCCTGCCGTCTTGGCATCTTTGGTCGCCTGCTTCTCATCTACCAGGGCTTCTTTGAGAGCTGTGCCAGTTCAGTCTGGTTCCCTCTTTGGGAACCACGTGCAGGCCACTATCAAGAGCCAGGCTGACATGAGGAGGGACCTTGCCCTTCACTCTGGTTCCTCTCACCCCGTGGTGAAGCACCCTGCTCCGGCGTCCCCCCCCCCCCTCGTGGCTCCTTCAGGACAAAAGGGGCTAGGGCGAGGCAACAGCACATGAGCCGGTCAGGTTCCAGATCTAAGGTCTGAAAGCAGGCCTCTTCTCAGCTGGCTCTACCCCAATTACTCAACCCCAGCCTGAGGCCATCACCCCCCACTGGCAATCCTGTAGGCAGTCTGTCCCAACACATAGACGCTTGGGAAAGACTGCCCACAAGCCATTTGGGCCTTAAGGTTGATGAGGTCAGGGTTCCGCCTTCCTTGGGGCCCAAGGAAGGCCCCACTCACGCCCTCTCCCCCTGTTTTCGCACTTCCTCAGGATCACTTGGTCTCGCAGGATAAGGAAGTTCTTTCGATGTTAGCCAAGGGGGCCACGAAGGAGGTTTTTCCCCGTTTGTCTCCGGGATTTTATGGCCACATCTTTGTGGTCCCCAAAGCTTCTGGGGGCTGACGGCCTGTCCTGGATCTCTTCCCTGAACAGGTTCCTCCGCGTCCTCCACTTTCGGATGGAAACCCATGTGTCGATCCGCGATGCCTTGCACCCGGACGACTGGGGGATATTCATCGATCTCAGGGATGCGTACTTCCACCTCCTTATTCACCCAAGGGACAGGAAGTACCTCCAATTCGTTTGGAGGAACCGGATCTTCCAGTTCAGGGCCCTTCCCTTTGGTCTGACACCAGCCTCTTGGTTGTTCACGAAGGTGGCTCGGGAGCTGTGCGTGCACATTTGGGAGAGGTGTATCCGCCTCAAGGGCTATCTCGATGATTGGCTTCTCCTCGCCTCCTCCAGGGATCTGTGTGCACAACAAGCTTCCCATGTTCTGCAACTCTGTCAAGATCTGGGCTTTGTTTACAACGAGAAGTTGGCCTTCAGTCCGTCACAACAGTTCCAGTTCTTGGGCATGTCCCCAACTCCCCACAGCACTTACTACGCCTTCAGGACCTGTTAGCTCAGCTGCTCTCTCAGTCTCAGGAGCCGGCCAGACAGCTGGCCTCCCTTCTGGGTCTTATGGAGTTGTTGGCCCCCCTAGTGCCACTGGGTCGACTCCTCAAACGACAATTCCAACGCGGATTTCGGAGGCGTTGGTCTCAGACTTTGCAGGCGTGGGACCTTCAGGTCCCCCTGGGTCCTTGGTTTCAATCCTCAGTGACCAGATGGCACTCCCGGTCCTGGCTTGCCCAGGGAGTCCCTATCACACACCCCTCCCGAGGAGGACTTGTTCACAAATGCGTCCACCTCCTGGTGCGAGGCCCACGTGGGCCCGCTGACAGTGGCGGGTCATTGGCCACAAGAACTGATGTCCTATCACATCAATATGCTGGAACTTGAGGCAGTTTTTCAAGCCCTCAGAGACTTTCTCCCCTTTCTGAAGGGAGAACATGTTCGTATCAACACGGACAACACTACAGTAGCTTGTTACGTCAACAAGCAAGGGGGCGCCCACTCCCACTCCTTGTTTTGGAGAGTGGAACAGCTTCTCCTCTGGGGCGAGGAACAGTCCATTCGGCTCTCAGCAAAGCATGTCCCGGGAAAGATCAACATACTGCAGACTCCCTCAGCAGCTCCCACATGGTTTTTCCCTCGGAATGGACACTGGTCCGTGCAGTTCTGGAGCCAGTGTGGGCAGCGTGGTTCAAACCACAAGTGGACCTGTTTGCCACCAGGTTCAACCGCCGCCTTCATCTGTATGTTTCTCCAGTCCCAGATCCAGTGGCTTGGGTTGTGGATGCTCTGTCCATTCCATGTTCAAACCTGATGGATTATGCCTTCCCTCTGTTCCCCATACTGGGAAAAGTTCTGCGGAAGGCGAGGGAAGACTCAGCCACGATGATCCTCGTGGCGCCTCGATGTCGTTTGCAGTTGGCCAACTACCTCGGCTTTCTGACGTCGGAGAAAAATCTTTCGTCCTCCTCAGTGAAGGTACACAGGGCAGCCATCTGCCCCACCATCAGCCAGTTGGGTGGTCTTTCCTTTGCGGACGACCCTCTTC
>JAPXFY010003245.1:0-20000 GCA_030674185.1 Monoplex corrugatus
AGGAAATAACTGACAATTCAAAATAGAAAATTCATCATGGTTGTGGAAAACCTGTTCATCAGCGATGTCTAGAAAGTGGGTATCCCTGAATGGTCGAGACACGAAGCTAAGACCACCTGGACAATGCCTCACTACATTTAGGCTGCCAACAGGACAGTTTTTCTGTGGTGAGTTGGGAATTGAAGTTGACGTGTGGGATCTGGAGTCCATGGCTGTCAACAGAATCAGCTTTCCAAAAGGACCCAGGATTATGTAAAAAAAAAAGTCACAGTTGACTTCAGTTGCAAGTGTAAGTTTATTCCAGAGTTGACAAGTTTTAAAGTTATATTCTTATGTAGGCGATAGGAAAGTGAAGGTTTGTGGAGCCTGTCATTTTTTCCCCTCATCTTTGATGATGCAGATAGCTGAGTGGCTTTAGGGACCAGTTTGCTCAGAATCTTTGAATATTTTGTGGTTTGCTCTTTTGTATGTGGATGGTTTCGAATGCCTGCCTTTGTGATGACTCAAGGTACCTTTCTTATTGATTGAAAAGTCTTAGGGGGGTAGACCTCTTCAAAGTGCATTGATGAAGTAAACTACCATGCAAATGACTGTCTTGTCATGTAAGGATATAATATCTGTCTCAGATGTTTGTGATTTAGATCAGCTTGTTTACTGTACCATCTTCTCTCCCATCTTGTGGGATGAACTCTCGGGGTCTTCCCTCTTCCATCCCCTCCCTCTCCCCTGTGTGTGTGTGTGTGTGTTTGTGTATGTTTGTATGTGTTTGTGTGTGTGTGTTTTGTGTGTGTTTTGTGTGTGTTTGTGTGTGTTTCTGTGTGTGTTTGTGTGTGTGTGTGTGCGTGTTTGTGGTGTGTTTGTGTGTGTGTTTGTGTATATATTTGTGTTTGTGTGTGTATGATTTGTGTGTGAGCGTGCGTGTTATGTGTGTGTGTTTGTGTGTGTGTGAGCGTGCGTGTTATGTGTGTGTGTTTGTCTGTGTTTGTACGTGCGTGTTTGTGTGTGTGCGTGTATGTGTGTGTGTTTGTGTGTGTGTGTATGTGTGTGTTTTTGTGTTTGTGTGTGTGTGTGTGTGTTTGTGTGTGTGTGTATTTGTGTTTGTGTGTGTATTTGTGTGTGTGTATGTTTGTGTGTTTGTGTGTGTGTGTTTGTCTGTGTTTATGCGTGCGTGTTTGTGTGTGTGTGTGCTTGCGTGTGTTTATGTTTGTGTGTGTGTATGTATGTGTTGTGTTGTGTGTGTGTGTGTGTTTGTGTGTGTGTGCTTTTGTGTGTGTGTGTTTGTGTGTATGTTGGCTCGCTTCTAGTTTTTAAGAGCCCATTCAATATTTTTTTTCAGTGAACTATGATGGCATGATACAAGTCTTCCGTTTTGCAATTTAAATCGAAGATTTGTTCAGAATGAATGTTTTAGGAACTGGAGCAAATTTCTGTACCGCTTTTGTAGTAACTATTTACGGGTATTTTCTATTCAGTATAAATATGTCTGTGTGTGCGTGTGCGTGTGCGTGTGCGTGTGTGTGTGTGTGTGTGTGTGTGTGTGTGTGTGTGTGTGTGTGTGTGTGTGTGTGCGTGTGTGTGTGTGTGTGTCTGTGTCTGTGTGTGTGAGTGAAAGAGAGAAAGATCATTTTGGATTATTGTGTAGATACTTGTAGAATTATATAAAAGTATTCGTCGCTCAAAATCTGAATGAGTTTTCTTTTAAAAACAAACATGTGAGTTTCCATTTGTATAACTAATCGAGCAAGCAAGCAAACAATCAATGAATCAAGCAAGCAAGCAAGCAGTCAAACGACCAGCCAAGCAAACAAAGAAACATGGACAAATACACGACAGTGAATCTGTCCCAGTGGTTAACGCAACAACCAACCAACTGGGTGGTCATGGATTGAACCTCCATAAGTAAAAAAAAAAATTACTGGAGGTTGGGTTTTTTTCGGCCCCAATTGGCTCCTGCCCATAGTGGAGTATGCTGTTGGGTCGTTGGGAATGCTGTGGCTGTAGTCGAGTCACGCCCACTTTGTGGATGCTTCACTGAGAATGTTGCTCCAGTTTCCTGATCAAACTCCAAAAGTATTTGTATCTCTCTGGCCTAGTCGATATCAGGGTAGTATATCATAAGCGTAGTCGAACCTGTTCCAGTGGTTAGCGCAACCAATCAATTGGGATGTCGTGGTTTTAAACTCCGTAAGTCACACAAAAAATTACTAAAAGTGTTTATTTTTTTCGCCCCCCCCCCCCCCCCTCCCCCAAGGAGTGGAGTCGTTGGGAATTTTGTGGCCGCACAGTCGAGTCATGTCCACCTTATATGGATGCTTCATTGACAATGTTGCTCCAGTTTCCTGATCAACTCCAAAGGTTATCCAAAACAAGTGTGACTGCCCGCGTTCAAGCAAACAGGAACCAGAAAAAAAACACGAAAGAAGAATATGAACGCGTATTTAATACAAGACAGACGCAAATTTTCGGCCAACTGGCCTTTGTCAAGCGTAAGATCACAAACACCAGATACAAAAAATTGGAGAAAAAGACTGAAACTTCCCTGCTGCTGTGTCCAGTGTGAGAAAAGGACTCTGTACCAGTGGATAAGGCAAAACCGACTGGCCAAATACACGACCAGTGAACCTGTACCTTTTCTCACACTGGACAGAGCAGCAGGGAAGTTTCAGTCTTTTTCTCCTCATTTTTGTAACTGGTGTTTGTTTGTTTGTGATCTTGCGCTTGACAAAGGCCAGTTGGCCGAAAATTTGCGCCTGTCTTGTCTGGTTGTATTAAATACGCGTTCTTATTCTTTTTTCGTGTTTTTTTTGTTGTTGTTTTTCTAATTCCAAAGGTGTTTGCATCTCTCTGGCCTGGTCGATGTCAGGGTATATTATAAGAGTAAGCGCAGAATACAACCCTCTCACGGAGTGTCAATCCCAAATAGAATTCCATAGCATCCTCCCTGTCCTCCCCATTGTCGTCATGATAGCGTATAAAGAATGTCCCAGATTCTGTGGCCCTTCATGCCTTGATGGTGACCTCAGTGTTGGTGGTTATGGAGGTGCCCTTCATGCCTTGATGGTGACCTCAGTGTTGGTGGTTATGGAGGTGCTCTTCATGCCTTGATGGTGACCTGTGTTGGTGGTTATGGAGGTGCCCTTCATGCCTTGATGGTGACCTCAGTGTTGGTGGTTATGGAGGTGCCCTTCATGCCTTGATGGTGACCTCAGTGTTGGTGGTTTTGGAGGTGTGCCCTTCATGCCTTGATGGTGACCTGAGTGTTGGTGGGTTTGGAGGTGTGCCCTTCATGCCTTGATGGTAACCTCAGTGTTGGTGGGTGTGGAGGTGTGCCCTTCATGCCTTGATGGTGACCTCAATGTTGGTGGTTTTGGAGGTGTGCCCTTCATGCCTTGATGGTAACCTCAGTGTTGGTGGTTTTGGAGGTGTGCCCTTCATGCCTTGATGGTGACCTCAATGTTGGTGGGTGTGGAGGTGTGTCCTTCATGCCTTGATGGTGACCTCAGTGTTGGTGGTTATGGAGGTGTGCCCTTCATGCCTTGATGGTGACCTCAATGTTGGTGGGTGTGGAGGTGTGCCCTTCATGCCTTGATGGTGACCTCAGTGTTGGTGGTTATGGAGGTGTGCCCTTCATGCCTTGTGGTGACCTCAGTGTTGGTGGTTGTGGAGGTGTGTCCTTCATGCCTTGATGGTGACCTGAGTGTTGGTGGGTGTGGAGGTGTGCCCTTCATGCCTTGATGGTGACCTGAGTGTTGGTGGATATGGAGGTGTGCCCTTCATGCCTTGATGGTGACCTGAGTGTTGGTGGTTGTGGAGGTGTGTCCTTCATGCCTTGATGGTGACCTCAGTGTTGGTGGGTATGGAAGTGTGCCCTTCATGCCTTGATGGTGACCTGTGTGTTGGTGGGTTTGGAGGTGTCCTTCATGCCTTGATGGTGACCTGAGTGTTGGTGGTTTTGGAGGTTTGCCCTTCATGCCTTGATGGTGACCTCAGTGTTGGTGGGTGTGGAGGTGTGCCCTTCATGCCTTGATGGTGACCTCAGTGTTGGTGGGTGTGGAGGTGTGCCCCTCATGCCTTGACGGTGATGACCTCAGTGTTGGTGAAATCCAAAACAAGTGCGACTGCCCGCGCATCCAAGCAAACAAGAACCAGAAAAAACAAGAAAACCGAACCAGAACGCGTATTCAACACAACAAGGCAAGACAAGGGCAAATTTTCGGCCAACCGGCCTTTGTCAAGCGCGAATGCACGATCACAAACACACACGGCAGGGAAGTTTTAGTCTTTTTCTTACGATCTGTTGTTTGGTGTGTTTGTGATCGTGCATTCGCGCTTGACAAAGGCCGGTTGGCCGAAAATTTGCGCCTGTCTTGTCTTTTTGTGTTGAATACGCGTTCTGGTTCGGTTTTCTTGTTTTTCTGGTTTCAGTGTTGGTGGTTTTGGAGGTGTGTTGGAGAGCTGAAATAAGGTTAGTGACACCAGAGAGGTGCATAAAAAAACAACTAAACAGTCAATCAAATAAACACATACGGGACAAAAATCAACAAACACTAACCAAAGAACAAAACTCTTGAGAGTCACGTAGGAATTATCTCCCATGTTGTAGAACTTCTCAAATCTAACACAGATAATTCCTACGTGACTCTCAAGAGTTATGTTCTTTAGTTAATATTAAAAAATTAATTCTCCCTGCTTCCCTTTTATTTCCTTTGATATAACAGCAAACACTAGTTGAGGCATCAACAGAAACAGCAACGCCAACAACACTGTTTGATTTGGTTTAATATAACTTTAAAAAGATTTTGAAACTAGTTGCTCAATGCCATTGTACAAGAAGACAATAAATTGTACAAAAAGTCGTTTCGGTTTCGTCCTTCTGTTGAGAGAATGTCCTGATGCAGTGATCGTGTGTGTGTGTGTGTGTGTCTGTGTGTGTGTGTGTGTGTGTGTGTGTGTGTGTGTGTGTGTGTGTGTGTGTGTGTGTGTGTGTGTGTGTGTGTGTGTTTGAGAGAGAGAGAGTTCACTACAAGGGGGATACTGATATAATCGTGTACAAAAAATGAATTGTATGATCTGGTCTGTGTACAGAACATCAATCAGCTACGAGTTGTGCATGGAGCAGTCAGCAATAAGTTGTGTGTGGAGCACTAACCAGTTACGAGTTGTGCATGGAGCAATCAGCTATAGGTTGTGCGTGGAGCACTAGCCAGTTATGAGTTGTGCATGGAGCAATCAGCTGTAAGTTGTGCGTGGAGCACTAACTAGTTATGAGTTGTGCGTGGAGCAATCAGCTGTAAGTTGTGCGTGGAGCACTAACTAGTTATGAGTTGTGCGTGGAGCAATCAGCTGTAAGTTGTGCGTGGAGCACTAACTAGTTATGAGTTGTGCATGGAGCAATCAGCTGTAAGTTGTGCGTGGAGCACTAACTAGTTATGAGTTGTGCATGGAGCAATCAGCTGTAAGTTGTGTTTGGAGCACTAACCAGTTACGAGTTGTGCATGGAGCAGTCAGCAATAAGTTGTGTATGGAGCAACAAGTTATGAGTTGTGCATGGAGCAATCAGCTGTAAGTTGTGCTTGGAGCACTAACCAGTTATGAGTTGTGCATGAAGCAATCAGCAATAAGTTGTGTGTGGAGCACTAACCAGTTATGAGTTGTGCATGGAACAATCAGCAATAAGTTGTGTGTGGAGCTATGAGTTGTGGACAGAATGTCAACCCATTATATGTCACGCAAAAGTTTGGGTAGATCATCAACTAGCTCTATGTATAACACGTGTCTGTCTGTACGTCAGTCCAGCCTCAAGGAAATACAGTCGACATGGAATGTCTCAATGCTTTAAACATGTCTGTGTCCAAAATGTCTGCACCTGACATGCACAGCAACCTTCTATGGACAGAGCACCAATCAGACATATGTATGGTGCCTGTCTGTGGGTAAGAATGCTGCGTGCATCTCTCTCTCTCTCTCTCTCTCTCTCTCTCTCTCTCTCTCTCTCTCAAGAAAATCATTGATGAGGAAGATTAGGAAAAGACAGGCAACATTATAGGCCATTTTATGAGGAAAGGGGAATTAGAACACCTGGTCACAACAGGAAAGCTGAAGGGAAAGAGAGCACCGGGTAGATCCAGGGAGGAAATGTTGGACGGACTTGCAGAGTGGCTGAGGACAGAGAGGGTGAAGGATGAACTTGCAGCGACAAGGGATAGATGCATATGGAAGGCCATGATCGCCAACGCCACGCGGCAGGGCATTTGATTATGATGATGGAATGTCTCAATGTTTTAATCGTGTCTGTATCCAGAATGTTGGTACCTGGCATGCACAACCCCCTTCTGTGGACAGACCATCAATCATATGCATGATGCATGCCTGTGGGCAAGAATGATGCGTACATCTCTGTCAGTAATCCTTATGCTGTAGACTCGGCCTTAGCCAGCCTTGCACTGAACAGACATTTGTAGACAGAATGTCAGCCAGTGTTCTGTCCATCACCCGTCTGAAGACAGCCAGCCAATCTCTTACATAATCATGGAATGTTTAGAAGCAATGCCATGTAATCAGATGTTTTTGCCCAGTCTTCTAAGTCACAGTTAACGACTTATCTGTTCACCCTCGCCTCTATTGTTATGTCACAGATATAGTGACTCTACCACTTGCAAAGACACCCGTCCCCCCCCCCCCCCCCCCCCCCGCCTTCTGTGGGGATGCCAGGGGCTCTTTCGGAATAAATAGTATCCCCGCCTTCTGCTAGAAATTTCCTCTTTTTTGTCACTCTGTTTCTTTCTTCCTCCTTTGCTTTCTGTCATTTCTTCCTGTCATGTTCTGCCTTGCTGGTCCAGTCACCTGTACGTGTTTGATAAAGCATTACGAACTTTTTCTTAGGATCGATAATTGGATACATGTATTAAGTGCATTTTTGGCTTAGGGAGGCGAGATGTGCGGAAGCAATTTTAGGTAATTTATGCCTGTTTTTATATATACTCCTAATCATAATTTAAGGGCCACTTCTTCCTTCCTCTCTAATTTTAAGTTGAAATAATTGACAATGTTTAGAATTGATTCTATGTTTTATTTCATCATTTCCACACCTGTTTTGGAAAAAGAAATTAGCACAATGACCCATTAGTGAACAGCACATGCATTTAAAGGAACATCCCCCCCTTTTCAAAAAACAGAAAGTGTCAGATTTGGCCAATCTGTTTTCAATATCGTGTGTGTCCGCCCCGAGCCTGGATGCATGCTTCACAGCGCCGATGCATCGACCCCACAAGGGTACGGAGTGTGTCATGAGGGATGGCCGCCCACTCGATCTGCAGGATGTCGACCAGCCTGGCCAGGGTGCCCGGTGGGGGGTGGTTGTCCCTGATGCGCCTCCCGAGCACATCCCAGAGGTGTTCAATTGGGTTCAGGTCAGGTGAGCACGCTGGCCAGGCCATACGGACGACTTCATGCTGCTCCAGGAAGTCGGTCACAAGGCGTGCTCGATGCGCAGGTGCATTGTCGTCCTGGAAGATGGCGCCTTGACCAAGGTCCACAAGCGCAGGCAGTGCCACGGCCGCCAGAACCTCGTCCCGGTACCGGACCCCGTTCAGGATGCCGTCAATGGGGAGCAGGGGGGTCCGGGTACCACGGCTCATGCCACCCCACACCATCACCGACCCGCCGCCGTACCGGTTATGCTCTTGGACAGTGGCGTCAGCGAACCTCTCCCCTTGACGTCGCCACACCCGAGCCCGGCCATCGTTAAAGGTCAGGGTGAACCTGGACTCATCCGAAAACAAGACCCGGGCCCACTGTTGCCTTGTCCAGGTCACGTGCTCCCTGGCCCAGGTCATGCGGCGCACTCTGTTGACCGGTGACAGCACGGGTCGGACGGCCGGTCTCCGTGACCTCAAGTTTGCCTCATGTAGCCGTCTTCTCACCGTGCTGCAGCTGATGTTAGCACCTGTTGCGTCCCTCAGCTGACCCCTCAAGGTCACCGCAGTGGATGCCCTTTCCCTCAGGACGGAGAGGGCAAGGTAGCGGTCTTGCTGTCTTGTCGTTACTCTGGGTCGACCCGTGTGACGCCTTTCCTGGACTGCTCCAGTCTCATTGAAGCGCTCCAGCAGTCTCTGGATTGTGGAATGCGACACTTCAAGTCGTCTAGCAACTTCCCGCTGCGCTAGGCCTTCATCAAGCAGAGCGAGGGCTCTCCCCCGCTGCTCATCCGTCATCCGTCGTCTTGCAAGCATGGTTAAAACGAACCAAGAACGGGTCCTTTTTATCCTCGTCTGCGGGCAACTTTGGCTGGAGTAGTGTTCAAAAAGGGCTTGCCTTGCACGTGCAAAGCGAATTTTGTCGCTACCTTGCCTGCGTCGTCAGAGAGACCCTGCTGAAGATTCGACAATTTCGTGTGGAAATTGTCTTCCTTGGGCCGCCCATTGCAAATCGGCAAATCCCCAAACACGTGCCAAAAGGAAACTGCAATGTTGTCTGAGCTCTTATCCATTCAGTTACGGCAACGAATTGGAGAAAAGAGTAAGAGAAAATAGGTTATTTCTCCTTTCAAAAATTGACTCAAAAACGTTCCTGGCCCTTCAATAATGACGTGTAGTATATTTAATCAAACAAGACACGACAGGCACCAAATTCTCGGCCATTTTGGGTCCCTGTTCATGTTAGATTGCACAATACACCCAAATAAGCATGTCATCAGTGTCCTACCTGTATCCACTGCTCAGTCCCCGTATCGCCTGAAATCCACTTTCACAACAACATATCCCTAAAGAAGTTATACCCCAGCTTTTTGTTTTATTTCACCATTCTCTGCTTTGTGTTTCAATGTGTTTTGTGTGTGTGGGGGGGGGGAGGGTTTCTTTTCAATTTTTTTGTCTTTTTTCATTTTGAAAACGATACTTTTTTTCATACAAGCTTATGGCAAACTAAAGAATTGAAACAAAACTTTTTATTTTTTTTTTTTATTGTATAGATGGATGTGTGGCTTGCATACGATCCTTCATGTTCGTCACCAGCTACGGAAAAATTCACAGATAACATTAAAAAAAAACAAAAAAAACCCAGGAAAACAGAACACTGGGAAAACTACATGTGAGATTTTCTTTTATTCATGTTACATGAACAGTCATCTTAAGGACCTGTCTCAAGAGCCAGGAATCCCTTTTAAAAGAAATTCAAACTACTCATTGTGACTTGAAGTTCCTAATAATAACATACCTTTGCATTACATTTTGTTATTGTAAGTTGTTATTCATTATCATCATCATCACGTGCCCTGCTGCATATCGTTGGCGACCATGGTCCTCCATCAGCCCTCCATATGCACCTATCCCTTGTTGCCGCAAGCACATCTTCCACCCTGTCTGTCCTCAGCCACCCTGCATGTCCTTCCAATATTTTCTCCCTGGGTCTACCTGGTGTTCTCTTTCCCTCCAGCTTTCCTGTTGTGACCAGGTGCTCTAATTCCCCTTTCCTCGTAAAATGTCCTATAAATGTTGCTCGTCTTTTTACATTGTATAAATTCCTCACCATGCAATCATCCACATCTACTGCAAGCACATACACATACATTTTCCCGGATTCTCCACACAAAATGATACACATTTTCTGGGTTATTTCTTATAAAAAAAAAAAGATTTTCATGACTTCACACACACACACACACACACCACACACACACACACACACACACACACGCACACGCACACACACACACACACAAAGATGAAAACGTAAGCACAGCATGTTTTGCAGTTTTTAATGAGCATGGGAACAAAAACTGTACCTGACAGATCAATACTTTATATAAAAGTTAATGTTTAACACAGCGTAGCCTGTGCTAACAAGACAGACGAGTTACATGGCTGACCTATGTATTGTGGGGGCTGAATAATAGAAATGTTAGTGGGATACCAATCGGGTCCTCAAGAGAGGTGTTACTGTACATGTTTAAACACACACACACATACACAAACACACACATACACACACACACACACACACACAACACACACACACGCACATCCTTTACACACCAGAGTAAGCCTTCTTTCATTTTTATTTAATTAAACAGCCAAACCTGTTTCAGGTTCACATCTTCAACCATCATTGTACGTAAGTGATGACAACCATTATTGAGATTTATAATAAAACACTGAAACATTCCAGCGCACGCACACACGCACACGCACACACAGACACAAACACACACACACATGCATACATATACACACACACAACATACACACACATGATCTAGTCACAGCACAAAGATCACTTTAAATAACAAAACACGCAGATGACAATATATATAACAATGTATCGCTTTAAATAAGAAAACACGTGGATGACAATATATATAACAATATAAGACAAGACAAAGAATCAGTTCATTGCTGCATTCGTTCAATTGGGATTCTGACGAACAAGGCTACTAATGTTACACATCTTGTTGAGAGAGTGGGGGGGGGGGGGGGGGGGGGGGGGGGGAGAGGAAGGGAGGAACAGGGCAGGAAGAGCACCGGAGTACAAATATTTCAAAATATTTTTTTTCATCTGATCAACAAGAATAAGATTAATGATCATTTTCTCTGCTCTTCTGCAAGGAAAAAATGTTCACACATGCATGCATGCAAGTGTGTGTATACGCATATGCTTTCTGTATCCGTGTATGTACACATGTTCAATGACTGAAATACTACCAAAAATATCTCCATCCACTACAAGTCCACAAAATGAAATTAAGTAAAACAATAAATAAACAAGTAAATAAAACTTACGACATCAATATAAAAAAAAAAGATTACTAATAAGAGCTTGAGACGCACAGGCATGTATACAAAAACACAGGCTGTTCGCACACACAACCATATTTTCATAGAGATTAATCATCACAGAAACAGAACAGTAATTGTAACAACATATGGTGTTCTTTTCTGTGATGTCTGTGAACAGGATCCTTTTTATACATACATGTACTCCAAAAGACTGCCGGTGTCATGGATTTATGTCACCATAATACAAAACAACATGAACTTCTAGATTTAAGGAGGGTTCAACCCTTTGACTCCCAAACTTAACCCTTTGACTCCCTCACCCTATCCATCAACTGCAAAAACTTGGCCCTTTGACTCCCTCACCCTAGCCACCAGCTTCATGCAAGAAGCTGCCGGATTGGGTGAGGGAGTCAAAGGGTTAAGGTTTTGCTTTGCTCGCATGGTTGACAATGCAGGATGCTAGTGGACAGGGTGTGGGAGTCAACGGGTTAAAAAGATTTATGAACACACACAGAAACCCCCTCCTAGAAAAAAAAACAGAAATACAGAGCGAGACATACTGACTAGAGTACAAAACAATGTAAGTATGCATGTGCATGAGTGCATACACACAGGTACATGCATATGTCAAGTATACCAGTGTGTAGTCAAACACAGCAGAAATCTGGTTCTACAGGTTTCTTCTCAGAGTAAAATGGACAGACAAAAGAACCAACGAAAGCATGCTAAAGGAATTAGCTGTCCAACATAAAATGCTCCCAGAGACCAACAAAAGAAAACTGAAGCATATCGGGCACATGAACAGAAACACAAGAACCGACTTGATGACATCAGTCCTGTAGGGGAGAGTCAAGGCAAAGAGAAAACAGGGAAGGTCAGCAAAATCCTTCAAGGACAACATCGCCGACGCCTGCAAACTGAGGCTCCATGACATCATACACAGGAGCAGAGACCGTGTCGCCTGGCGATCCTTCGTGACAAAGAGTGGAGCTCCCACCGTCGTCCACGGCGATGGAGATAGATAAGATGAGATAGATGAGTCATTCTCCTCTTTCATACAATAAACTTTATCATCTTTTATTGTAAGCAAACCTCAATCTATCCAAGATGCCTGTATTTCAAAAGAAAACCTACACAAACATTAAAAAAATGATAATAATAAAGGCACCAAAGCCATGTTTTCAGCACACTGGATTATTAGTATCAAGGCTGAAGCCATATTTCACTGAAATACTGAAGCATTTGTTTTCTGCCACAACAGCAAATGGGTGAAAAAGTGTGATGTTAATCTCAATGCTAAAACAGTAAACTAACAATGAATAAATAAGTAACACACACCACTTGATTACTGACACACATCATCATACAGAATTGTACAAATGCAGACCCTCTATCATCTACTGTTAATAACAAACAACAAATCACATACTGCAACAGTGGAAAGAATGAAACAAATGACAAGAATGAAACAAATGACACACAACCAGAGTTATAACATTCATCTTAACCCTTTAACTACAGCACCCTATCCACCAACCGCAAAAACGCAACCCTCTTGACTCCCTCAGCCTATCCACCACCTCCCTGCAGGAAGCTGATGGATAGGGTGAGGGAATCAAAGGGTTAAAGTTTTTGCTTTGCCAGCATGGCTGAGAATGCAGGATGCTCCTGAACAGGGTGCGGGAGTCAAAAGGGTTAAAATCATCCCCACACCATAATTAATTCAGCCATTTCATGACAAAACATTCAGTTACAGACATCTCTCTTCTACTGACACACAACATGAATACACAGGCAGGACGTGTCATGATTTCTGGATTTCCCCATTCATACTCGTCACACATGGACATGTATTGATACTACCATACATCCATATATACAATCATGTATCAAAATATGATACACACAACCAGTCAACTTGTTTACAAGTACACTTCAAGTCCCAGTACAGTTCCTAACATGTTACTGTATGCAGGTGTTAGAGAAAGTCAAAAACATCAACCAACAAACAAATAACACTCCTGAAGAATGACATCAATGTGGGGATGCATGCACACACTTTCTAATGATTATGTACATCAACTACACTGTAAGATGAGAAGACTGGGAGACAGTATAAAAGTCTCTGTTTCTAACATGGAGCACATCACTGTCATTTCAGCAATTTCTTTGATGTTCAAATGTTTACTACCATACTGCTACCTGTTTTCACTTTAACATCATCATCATCATCATGTGCCCCGCCCATGGCTTTGGTGATCATGGCCCTCCATATGTATCTATCCCTTGTTGCTGCAAGCACATCTTCCACCCTCTCTGTCCTCAGCCATCCTGCAAGTCCGTCCAATATTTTCTTCCTGGGTCTACCTGGTGCTCTCTTTCCCTCCAGCTTTCCCGTTGTGACCAGGTGCTCTAATTCCCCTTTCCTCATAAAATGGTCTATAAATGTTGCCTGTCTTTTCTTAATCTTCCTTATGAATGATCTTCTTATGTCTGCCTCCATCAAGACTGTCTCGTTTGTTTTCTTTGCTGTCCATGGAACTCTCAACATTCTTCTTAGAAACCACGTCTCGGCTACCTCAATCTTGTTCTGGTGTTGCTTGTTGACTGTCCACGTCTCACAACCGTACAACATTATCGATTCTATGTAATGTTATGGACATGCAAACAAAGGATGCGAGGTTAGCTACCTTCATGTTCAAATGTGTTAAAACATTTATGGTTAGACCAAAAAATACAGTTCAACATTACAATCATACTGTCAAGCAGTACACGTTGTCAAGCTGCAAAAAAAACCCACCATCAGTCATAAAATTCACAGTATGAGGCATGCAAGTCAAACAGCTCGTTTCTTATCCAAATAAGGAGTGGTGGAGGAGTGGGGGTGAAGAGAGGAACGCTGTCATAATTTTGTGTTACTTGGGGTATTCATAGGGACAGCATTCAATGAATATGGTACAAATTCAGCTGTTGTTTTGAGGATTCTTTTTCTTTTCCTTTTTTTTTTTTTATTTTTTTTTTTTTGTGTGTGTGTGTGTGTGTGTGTGAGTGTGTGTGTCTTAAATATAAAGTATACCAATGGGATGACGCAGACTAGTGTGTAAGGTTTTCTTTGACGCAATGCTGCATATGCACTATCTATCCATTCACAAATGTATGACATGTCATGTTACCAACCCAAAACGTTCACGTTCTTTTGAGCCGCTTTAATAATGTATACCTCCACATCTTGTCAATGACTTTCTCCTTTAAAATGAACTGTGAAATCTCAGCTGTCAGTGAGGCCGTCCTACAATGGAATCAGAATTGTAGCGCTGACGTTTGAAGTTCTGTCGGTTGGGTCGCATCAACTCCTGGATGTGCTGTACGATCAAGTCAATGGCCACTGAAACAAGAGTGGACAGACACGTGATGACACAAGGACCATCACACAACTGGCATCAACGTGAGCTTTGCAAACTGATATTCTGAAGTGGAGTGTGTGTGAGTGTGTGAGAGTGTGTGCGTGTGTGCGTGCACGTGCGCGCACGCGATGTGCGCGTGTGCTTGCGTGCGTGCGTGCGTGCGTGTGTGTGCTGCGTGCGTGCGTGCGTGTGTGTGCTTGCGTGCGTGTGTGCATGTGTGTGTGTGTCGTGTGTGTGTGTGTCATGTGTGTGTGTGTGTGTGTCTGTGTGTGTGTGTGTGTGTGTCTGTGTGTGTGTGTGTGTGTGTCATTTCTTTTAACTCTTTGGAGACATGCCCTAAAATGGCTGCTGAAACTCTCGAGACGCACAGTTTTTGGTACTTTTTAAAAAATTATGGAGAATATCCAACGACAATAAACCTATCCTGTTATATATGTTTTAAAAGGTCAATGGTTAGACTCTGCTGTCAGTATAATCTCCCTTATTATATTATACACATAGTCTTTGTGAAAAAAAACCCTAACATCACAGTCGAGACACGGAGCTCCACAGCTACAGCTGCAGAGCGTCGCCATCGAGTTAATGTCTATTCACACATGTACTTTTAGATGAAAAAAAAATTAATGGACAAATAAACAGATAAATAAATAAGTAAATAAATAAATAAACAAACAAATAAATAAATAGATAAAGAGGTGTCTATGGGATGGATGAATTCATGAAGTCATATTGGCATTGTACCATATAAGGTATCATCATACGATTTAACGAGCAACAGAAAAGCATTCAGAACTTAGAACAGTCAGACTTCATCAGAAAGAAACTTAGTAAAAAACAAAAACAAAACAAAAACAAAACAAACAGAAAAAGTCTAGACTAAATAAGTCTAGACTAAACAAGACTAGACTAAATAAGACTAGACTAAATAAGACTAGACTAAATAAGACTAGACTAAACAAGTCTAGACTAAATAAGTCTAGACTAAATAAGTCTAGACTAAATAAGACTAGACTAAATAAGTCTAGACTAAATAAGCCTAGACTAAATAAGTCTAGACTAAATAAGACTAGACTAAATAAGACTAGACTAAATAAGACTAGACTAAACAAGACTAGACTAAACAAGACTAGACTAAATAAGTCTAGACTAAATAAGACTAGACTAAATAAGACTAGACTAAACAAGACTAGACTAAATAAGTCTAGACTAAATAAGACTAGACTAAATAAGACTAGACTAAACAAGACTAGACTAAACAAGACTAGACTAAATAAGACTAGACTAAATAAGTCTAGACTAAACAAGACTAGACTAAACAAGACTAGACTAAATAAGACTAACTAAATAAGACTAGACTAAATAAGTCTAGACTAAATAAGTCTAGACTAAACAAGACTATACTAAACAAGACTAGACTAAACAAGACTAGACTAAATAAGTCTAGACTAAACAAGACTAGACTAAATAAGACTAGACTAAATAAGACTAGACTAAATAAGACTAGACTAAATAAGACTATATCAAATTGATGTATGACACTTTAAAAAAATATTTTAAGTTTTCTGGTTTTTCTTCGATGTATGTTCCTGTTATTGTTACTGTTGTTTAAAGCCCAGCTGACTGCGTACAGCCATATCAGGGCTATAACCCCTTCAAAACAAAAACTTTTAAAGGAAAAAAAAGAAAAGACAATTAAGCACACATATCACTGCATTCACGCACATAATCTAAGTACATGCCCCTGGCGCTGACCACACCATCGAATTTATCGCACAGGGATTTAAAAAAAACACCTGAATATAAATATAAGCATATCTAAGGACACCAAAACATATATAAAAACAGGCATAAACTACCTGTCTTGTCTATGTGTGTGTGTTTGGTCAGTTCAAGATTAAAAGACTATGTCAATCTTGAACATAAGACCAATATATTGTATTATTTCTCTCCTCTCTCATAGTTGTGTGTAGGGTAGTTGCAGAGTATAAAGGTAGGCTTGGGCGCTCCTTTTTTGAGGAGTGTTCTGAGCTTACGGTTTTTGTGCTTTGTATCTGCTTCTATGCTAGCTGAATGGGTAGCACAAACTATGTTAGATTTGAGAGGTTCAACAACATGGGAGATAATTTCTACGTGGCTCTCAAGAGTTATGTTCTTTGGTTGATATTATAAAAATTCTCCCTGCTTCCCTCTTATTTCGTTGGTATTACCTATATGCCTTGGAAGCAACCCTGTATATGTTCTGTCTTGTCTATGTGTGTGTGTTTGGTCAGTTCAAGATTAAAAGACTATGTCAATCTTGAACATAAGACCAATATATTGTATTATTTCTCTCCTCTCTCATAGTTGTGTGTAGGGTAGTTGCAGAGTATAAAGGTAGGCTTGGGCGCTCCTTTTTTGAGGAGTGTTCTGAGCTTACGGTTTTTGTGCTTTGTATCTGCTTCTATGCTAGCTGAATGGGTAGCGCAAACTATGTTAGATTTGAGAGGTTCAACAACATGGGAGATAATTTCTACGTGGCTCTCAAGAGTTATGTTCTTTGGTTGATACCTAAAATTGTTCCGCATATCTCACCTCCCTAGAGGCAAAAATGCACTTAATACACATACCCAATTATCAATCCTAAGAAAAAGTACGTAAGACTTTATCGAACACATACAGGTGAATGGCAGAAAATGACGGGAAGAAATGACAGAAAGCAAAGGAACAAGGCAGAAACAGAGTGACAGAAAAGAGGAAATTTCTAGCACAGAATTTCCAGAAGATGGGGATATTATTTATACTGAAAGAGCCCCCAGCATCCACACGGGGGTTTGGATGTATGTATGCACACTGTTCCGCCCTCACTGTGCACAGTCTGCACACAAACTTTGGTGGAGGGGCACGCTGTGCATTTTCATGTTTCCATACAACAGCCTACACTGGACAGCAAAGAAAACAAACGAGACAGTCTTGATGGAGGCAGACACAAGTAGATCGCTCATAAGGAAGATTAGGAAAAGATAGGCAACATTTACATCCCATTTTATGAGGAAAGGGGAATTACAGCACGTGGTCACAACAGGAAAGCTGGAGGGAAAGAGAGCACCAGGTAAACCCAGGAGAAAATACTGGACAGACTTGCAGGGTGGCTGAGGACAGAGAGGGTGGACGATGTGCTTGTGGCGACAAGGGATAGCTACATATAAAGGGCCATGATTCCCAACGCATGCAGCAGGGCACTTGATGATGATGATGATGACGACATACACGAAGGAGATTTAGCCACTAACAGGTCTACACACATGCTGACCAGGGATATGGGAAAAATATCCACCAGGTCAGATCAAATCCCACATCATCTGATTTGGTAGTCTAACATCTTACCCACTTGACTACTGCACCTGTCTGTATGATGCTAAAAGTACTAAAAGCAAAACTGGCAAAAATAATGAAGTTTGATGTGACATTTGGCTTCTTTATGTGATACATATATGCGTGATTTCTATATGACCTGCCTCTTTATATTTGAATGTTAATTGTAAATGACTGTAAATTCATGCACATAGAACCTTTGATGAAGATGTAGGCGTTTTGCATGTGTTTTGAACTTTGGGCTCATGCGGATAATCTTGCTTTGCTAAAGCGTTTATCGTTGACCTCTTACTAAGAGAGAATACTAATAAAATACAAACAAACAAACAAACAAGCAAACAAACACCACCAACAACAGCTAAAATCTAAAATTGTATAAATTAAACGACCTTATATTGTTTAAGAAAACATAACAGACTAATAGATATGGCGCATGTACATGATTTTTGCTCAATCTATTGTATACACATCTTGTTCTTTTTTGTGTGATATTGTAATAATGTTTAGCAAACATTGTATTTATTTGTGTTTTGTCAAAAAAGAATTTTTAAAAAGTTTGAGAAAAAAAAAACTAGCAAAAATGTCAACTGTCCATACATACCAGTATTATCAGCTCCTCGGGGAATAATAACATCAGCGTACTTCTTCGTCTGACAAAAAAACACATAGAAAAAGCAGTTATCATTTCATGACACCTTTTCAACATGCTCCACTTACCTGTAATCACTACATTTTCACAATCAGCACTACACACCACGTTACTTCCCAAAACAAATATGGAACTGACCAACTACACACCACGTTACTTCCCAAAACAAATATGGAACTGACCAACTACACACCACGTTACTTCCCAAAACAAATATGGAACTGACCACGAAAGGCTGATGTCCATCTTCAAATACACGATGGTAAGGTTACCAGCACAAATAAATAACATAACACAACCATTCCAGAAAACAAACTTACATGGACATACTCAGTACTCTGTTCAATGACCAAAATATTAATGTTATGTGTTGACTCTAAGTTTCAGTTTTAGTTTCAATTTCTCACGATGACATCTCCATGCTCAGAATGAATTTCATATGTACTAACGTCACAGGTGCCATGTGATGGTGAAGATCCAGAATGATCACGGCACAAGCCTTAAGCCTGCCCATAAACCCATGAGCTGGCCAGGTCCTGAGATCCTACCTAGATAGTTCCATAACCCTGGGGTCGTAGGGGAGTGAGGTGGCAGATATCTCAACTTTTCCTGGGGCCAGCACCACGAGGGCGGCGCCCATCCTCTCTCCCTCGAATCAAATTCATATTCATATTCACATTTTTTTCACCAAGACTTCAGAAAGGCAAGAAGGCTGATTGGTCTTCAAGGGGTGGAACCTGGGAAATCAACCTGTCTCTCCAATGTTTTATACCAAGGCAGCCGGGCAATGTCCTGCTCTTCACGATTTTTCAACTGCCCTGGGATCTTTAGCGTGCGCAGCCAGATGGCACACAGGTCGGACTTGATTTTCATCCCCTTCCGAAGGACTAGATGTTCAGTTCCATTTTCTGGTCAAATTGAGGAGAAAAGTCGCTAATGGCTAAATTCTTTTTTTTTTTCTTTCCTAAAGTTTTCAATAAAATGTTTTTATACAAACACACACACACACACACACACACACACACACACACACACACACACATTCACATATACATCACACACACACAAGATAGTCTGAAATAAATCATGTTAACTCAAAGTAACTTACTCAAAAGCAAGGTGATCTGCAAATTCGTGTTACAAAATATAATTGTTTGCATTTGTAAAAACTGACAGATTCTCAGTCACACATACATATATATTCCCACTGATGATGATGACAATAATGTGACATTAATAACTGCACAATCACTGTTATTAATAACTGTTATGTCAACTTATCACAACCATAGTGTCAACTTACTACAACTACTATGCATCTTATCGCCATATACATATGACACAGACATGTATTCTGAGTACAATGGGCAGATCTGAATCATTCTTCCTTTTATAGATCTGAATCATTCTTCCTTTTATAGATCTGAATCATTCTTCCTTTTATAGATCTGAATCATTCCTTTTATATATCTGAATCATTCTTCCTTTTACAGATCTGAATCATTCTTCCTTTTACAGATCTGAATCATTCTTCCTTTTATAGATCTGAATCGTTCTTCCTTTTATAGATCTGAATCGTTCTTCCTTTTACAGATCTGAATCGTTCTTCCTTTTACAGATCTGAATCGTTCTTCCTTTTATAGATCTGAATCATTCTTCCTTTTATAGATCTGAATCGTTCTTCCTTTTACAGATCTGAATCATTCTTCCTTTTACAGATCTGAATCATTCTTCCTTTTATAGATCTGAATCATTCTTCCTTTCATAAAAGGGAAAAAAAACAAAAGCATAACATGATAATTTTAAAAAACGCCTTCTTTTTGT
>JAPXFY010003246.1:0-12500 GCA_030674185.1 Monoplex corrugatus
ACCGTCAGAAAAAAACCATCAGAAATGCAGGCATATAAATATCTTTCAGAACTGCAGGCATAATACACCGTCAGAAAAAAAACACGTCAGAAATGCAGGCATATAAAAATGAAACTGGCAGAAACAGACAAAGAAACACTGGCAGAAATACAGGCCAAAAGAAACAACTCACAAATATAGTCATAAAAATTTCACGAACAGACATTAAAACTTATTGTTACTTTTATTTTTGTTTAAAGCCCAGACGACTAAACAGAGCCATATCAGGGCTATAACCACTTCAAAACATACAAAACAGGAAAAAAAAATACACATATCAATGCATTCGCGCACATAATCTAAGAACATGCCCCTGGCATTGACCACTCCGTCCAATTTACCGCACTAGGGATTTAAAAAGAACACGTGAATAGTTATTTAAGCATACCTTAGGACACCAAAACAAACGGGCATAAATTACCTAATTAGCTTCCGCATATCTCACCTCCCTAGAGCTTTCTTTTATTGTTGTTTAAAGCCCAGCCGACTGCGCAGAGCCATATCAGGGCTATAACCGCTTCAAAACACACACAAACACTTCAACAGGAAAAGAGAAAGGACAGAAAATTAAGTAGGCCCCTACACATATCAATGCATTCACGCACATAATCTAAGGGCATGCCCCCAGCGTAGGACCATCTGATCGATTTATCGCACAGGGGAAATTTTAAAAAACACACCTGAATACAAATATATGCATATATAAGGACACCAAAACATATATAAAAACAGGCATAAATTACCTAAAATTGCTTCCGCATATCCCACCTCCTTAGAACCAAAAATGCACTTAATACATGTACCCAATTATCAATCCGAAGAAAAAGAGGTGAATGGACCATTAATGCAGAAAATAAGTAGAAATGACAGAAAGCAAGGCAACAAGGCAGAAACAAAGAGAGTGACAAAAGAGGAAATTTCTAGCACAGAATTTCCAGAAGGTGGGGATACTATTTATACTGAAAGAGCCCCAGGCAAACCCAACGGGGGAGGGGGGGAGGGGGGGGGGGTTCAGTGCCAAGTAGAAATTTTGCTAATCATCAGATTCATGGTTACGGGTATGAATATTCCTTTTGACTTAAAACCACAAATCGGTAAGGTGCATAACAAGAATAAAACTCAACAGTTTTTTTTTCCTCCAGCTTCACACAATTTTACAGTTATATCCAGACTACAAAACCCATAATATCCGGTAATAAGCCAACAACAAAACCCGCTACTATTCGGTAATAACCAACAACAAAACCCATACTATCCGGTAATCATACACCAACAGTAAAACCCATACTATCCGGTAATTGTACACTGACAGTAAAACCCATACTATCCGTAATAATACACTGACAGTAAAACCCATACTATCCGGTAATCATACACCGACAGTAAAACCCATACTATCCGGTAATCATACACCGAGAGTAAAACACATACTATCCGGTAATCATACACTGAGAGTAAAACCCATACTATCTGGTAGTCATACACCGACAGCAAAACCCATACTATCCGGTAATAATAAGCCCACAGTAAACCCATACTATCCGGTAATTATACACCGACAGCAAAACCCATACTATCTGATAATCAAAAGCCAACAACAAAACCCATACTACCTGGTAATAAGCCGACAACAAAACCCATACTATCCGGTAATAAACCGACAACAAAACCCATACTATCCGGTAATCATACACCAACAGTAAAACCCATACTATCCGGTAATTGTAACGACAGTAAAACCCATACTATCCAGTAATAATCACTAGACAGTAAAACCCATACTATCCGGTAATCATACAACACAGTAAAACCCATACTATCACGGTAATCATAACCGAAGAAAACACATACTATCCGTAATCATACACCGAGATAAAAACCCATACTATCTGGTAGTCATACACCGACAGCAAAACCCATACTATCCGGTAATAATAAGCCCACAGTAAATCCCATACTATCCGGTAATTATACACCGACAGCAAAACCCATACTATCGATAATCATAAGCCAACAACAAAACCCATACTACCTGGTAATAAAGCCGACAACAAAACACATACTATCCGGTAATAAACCGACAAACAAAACCCATACTATCCGGTAATCATACACCAACAGTAAAACCCATACTATACGGTAATCATAAGCCAACAGCAAAACCCATACTATCCAGTAATCATAAGCCAACAACAAAACCCATACTATACAGTAATCATAAGCCAACAACAAAACCCACTCTATACGGTAATCATAACCCAACAGCAAAACCCATACTATCCAGTAATCATAAGCCAATAACAAAACCCAAACTATACGGTAATAATAAGCCGACAACAAAGCCCACACTATACGGTAATAATAAGCCAACAACAAAACCCATTCTATCCGGTAATCATAACACCAACAGTAAAACCCATACTATACGGTAATCATAACCCAATTGCAAAACCCATACTATCCAGTAATCATAAGCTAACAACAAAGCCCATACTATCCAGTAATCATAAGCTAACAACAAAGCCCATACTATCCGGTAATCATAAGCCAACAACAAAGCCCACATATACGGTAATAATAAGCCAACAACAAAACCCATACTACCCGGTAATCATAAGCCAACAGCAAAACCCATACTATCCATAATCATAAGCCAACAACAAAACCCACACTATACGGTAATAATAACCAACAGCAAAACCCACACTATCCAGTAATCATAAGCCAGCAACAAAACCCATACTATCCAGTAATCATAAACCAACAGTAAAACCCACACTATACGGTAATATAAGCCAACAACAAAACCCATACTATACGGTAATAATAAGCTGACAACAAAACCCATACTACCTGGTAATCATAAGCCAACAACAAAACCCACACTATACGGTAATAATAAGCCAACAGCAAAACCCACACTATCCAGTAATCATAAGCCAACAACAAAACCCATACTATACGGTAATCATAAGACAACAGCAAAACCCATACTATCCAGTAATCATAAGCCAACAACAAAACCCATACTATCCGGTAATCATAAGCCAACAGTAAAACCCACACTATACGGTAATAATAAGCCAACAACAAAACCCATACTATACGGTAATCATAAGCCAACAACAAAACCCATACTATCCAGTAATCATAAGCCACAGTAAAAACACATACTATACGGTAATAATAAGCTGACAACAAAACCCATACTATACATTAATCATAAGCCAACAACAAAACCCATACTATACGGTAATAATAAGCCAACAGCATAACCCATACTATCCAGTAATCATAAGCCAACAACAAAACCCATACTATACGGTAATCATAAGCAACACAAACCAACAACGAATCATAAGCCAACAACCCCATACTATACGGTAATCATAAGCAACAACAAAACCCATACTATACGGTTAACTACAAAAAAAGCCATACAACAAAACCCATACTATACGGTAATAATAAGCCAACAACAAAACCCATACTATACGTAATCATAAGCCAACACAAAACCCACACTATACGGTAATAATAAGCCAACAGCAAAACCCATACTATCCAGTAATCATAAGCCAACAACAAAACCCATACTATACGGTAATCATAACCAACAGCAAAACCCACACTATCCAGTAATCATAAGCCAACAACAAAACCCATACTATCCCGGTAATCATAAGCCAACAGCAAAACCCATACTATCCGGTAATCATAAGCCAACAACAAAACCCATACTATCAGTAATCATAAGCCAACAAAAACCCATACTATACGGTAATAATAAGCCAACATACAAACCCATACTATACGGTAATCATAAGCCAACACAAAACCCATACATACCTGGTAATCATATACAACAGTAAAACCCATACTATACGGTAATAATAAGCTGACCAACAAAACCCATACTATACATTAATCATAAGCCAACAACAAAACCCATACTATACGGTAATAATAAGCCAACAGCAAAACCCATACTATCCAGTAATCATAAGCCAACAACAAAACCCATACTATACGGTAATCGTAAGCCAACAGCAAAACCCATACTATCCAGTAATCATAACCAACAACAAAACCCATACTATACGTAATCATAAGCCAACAGAAAACCCACACTATACGGTAAATCAAACCAACAACAAAACCCATACTATACGGTAATCATAAGCCAACAACAAAACCCATACTATCCGGTAATCATAAGCCAACAAAAAACCCAACTATACGGTAATAATAAGCCAACAACAAAACCCATACTATCCGGTAATCATAAGCCAACAGTAAAACCATACTATACGGTAATAATAAGCGACAACAAAACCCATACTATACGTAATCATAAGCCAACAACAAAACCCATACTATACGGTAATAATAAGCCAAAAACAAACCCATACTATACAGTAATCATAAGCCAACAACAAAACCCATAACTATACGGTAATCATAAGCCAACAACAAAACCCATACTATACGGTAATATAAGCTGACAACAAAACCCAACTATACGGTAATCATAAGCCAACAACAAACCCCATACTATACGGTAATCATAAGCCAACAACAAAACCCATACTATACGGTAATCATAAGCTGACAACAAAACCCAACTATACGGTAATCATAAGCCAACAGTAACAAACCCATACTATCCGGTAATCATACACCGACAGCAAAACCCATACTATCCGTAATCATACACTGACAGTAAAACCATAATATCCAGTAATATACACCGACAGTAAACCCATACTATCCGGTAATTATACACCGACAGCTAAACCCATACTATCCGGTAATCATACACTGACAGTAAAACCCATACTATCTGGTAGATCATAAGTGACAACAAAACCCATACTATCCAGTAATCAAGCCAACAGCAAAACCCATAATATCCGGTAATCATAAGCCAACAACAAAACCATAATATCCGGTGATAATAAGCCGACTACAAAACCTACAATTATACGTAACCATAAACAGACCACAAAACCCACAATTATCGTAACCTTAAGCGACTACAAAACCTACAATTATACAAACCTTAAGCGACTACAAAACCTACAATTATACCACCTAAACCTATAAGACCTAACTACAAAAACCTACAATTATACGTAACCTTAAGCGACTACAAAACTTACACTATATATAACCATAAACAGACCACAAAAACCCACACTTATACGTAACCATAAACAGACCACAAAACCCACACTTATACGTAACCATAAACAGACCACAAAACCTACACTATACGTAACCATAAACAGACAATACCACACTTACACGTAACCATAAACAGACCACAAAACCTACAATTATACATAACCATCAACAGACCACAAAACCTACAATTATACGTAATCATAAACAGACCACAAAACCTACAATTATACGTAACCATAAACAGACCACAAAATCTACAATTATACGTAACCTTAAACTGACCACAAAACCTACAATTATACGTAATTATAAACAGACCTCAAAACCTACATTTATACGTAACCATAAACAGACCACAAAACCTACACTTATACGTAACCTTAAACTGACCACAAAATCTACAATTATACGTAACCATAAACTGACCACAAAACCTACAATTATACGTAACCATAAACTGACCACAAAATCTACAATTACACGTAACCATAAACTGACCACAAAACCTACAGTTATACATAACCTTAAACAGACCACAAAACCTACACTTATACGTAACCATAAACAGACCACAAAACCTACAATTATACGTAACCTTAAATTGACCACAAACCCTACAATAATACGTAACCATAAACTGACCACAAAACCTACAATTATACATAGCCTTAAACTGACCACAAACCTACAATTATACGTAACCTTAAACTGACCACAAACCTACAATTATACGTAACCATGAACAGACCACAAAACCTACAGTTATAAGTAACCTTAAACTGACCACAAAACCTACAATCATACGTAACCATAAACAGACCACAAAACTTACACTTATACGTAACCTTAATCCTTTTCCTATCAAAAAAATAGGTCACTGTACTAACTATTGACCAAGTAATGTCAGAAGAAGACTTCAGAAACATTCAAATTACGTCCGTTTTTTGCCAGTTTTGCCGCTTCAAACGTCGTGTAAATGCAGATAGAAAATGACAAGAGTATAATCCCTTTGCCGGAAAAGGATTACGTCAGAAATACGGTTATTTTCTATTTATATACTCGAAACTGAAACTAGAGTCCAGGGCACGAAATCCTCGTGATGCGGACCATAAACAGACCACAAAACCTACAATTATACGTAACCTTAAACTGACTACAAAACCTACAATTACACTGTGCAATTTGTGTTTTGTTTGTTTGTTTGTTTGTTTGTTTGTTTGGTTGGTTGTTTCTTTTATTTATTTTTTTTATTTATCATCTGACTGATTGCAGTTATAATGTTTGTTTAGTTGTTCAGTCAACATGCACTGATGGCAAAGCTGATGTCATTGCTGACTTTATCGCAGATGAGCATGTTGACATTGCTTTTATCACCGAAACATGGCTTAACCCCCTTGGTCATGAACCTATACATGTGAATCTCACTCCGAGTGGTTACAGGCTTGCTTCTTTCCATCGCTCATCCCGAGGTGGTGGTATCGCCATCCTCTACAACGACTCACTCCATTCCCGCCTGTCTTTCTCGCAGTCTCTGCCTTTCTCCCATCCTTCTTTCGAACACGTTGAAGTATCCTTCCAAACCACCCATCACCCCATCACCTTCTCCTGTGTCTATCGACCTCCACCTAGCTCTGCCAACAAGCTCACCACATCCATGTTTCTCCCTGACTTTGATCAACTTCTTGATTACTACTGTCTCTTACCTGGAAATCTCATCAATGTCCACTATGACAACACTCACCGTTATGACACAAGACATATCATCAACTCTCTGTCCAATCACAATATGACTCAACACATTTCTGAACCAACCCATCAAAAAGATCACATTCTTGACTGGATCATTTCTCGTGATCACCACAATTCAGCTACAGATAACTGCTTAGTTCTTTCTACCCGTCTAACTTCAGCCCTTCCATCTGACCACTCTGCAATTCTCTGTTCTCTTGACATTCCTCCTCCTTCCCATACCATGCGCACAGTGACTCGACGCAATCTCAAATCTATCGACCTCTCCACATTTTCATGTGATGCCTTAATCCTCCTTTCTGAAAAGTCACATAACCTTGCCGATGAATTCTACACTACTCTCCACCATCTTCTGGATACTCATGCTCCAGCCACAACCCGTCTTTTACCTGACCCCCCCCTACCCCCCTGGCTCACTCATGATATTGCCTGTGCAAAACGTGCCCGCCGCAGAGCAGAGCGCCGCTAGTGCAAATCCAAACTCACTGTACATAGGCTACTTTTCCAAGCCTCTAAAACAAAAGTATCCACCCTCATTGCATCTGCAAAAACAAACTATTTCCAAACCAAAATCCTGAATGCCTCTTCTTCAAAAGAACTCTTTACAACCATGAGTCATCTCCTTGGCACACGAAAAGATTTACCTCTCCCAACAAAACACACAAATGAAGAACTCCCATCTGTATTCTCCAAGTATTTCACCACCAAAATACAAACTCTTCGTGACAGGCTCGACAGGACACCCTGTCAATCATGCCCACCTGACCCTTCCTTCTCTGGCACACCTCTTACTACTCTTACCCCAGTCTCTCAAGAAGAAATTCTCAACACAATCAGATCCATGTCGTTCAAAACCTGCAAACTGGATCCTCTTACAGGTTCTATCTACTCTGACTGTTTCCCTACGCTACTCCCATTCATCACTGACATCATCAACACTTCTCTCCAAACTGGAACTGTCCCAGATTCTTTCAAGTCTGCTATTGTTCACCCTCTCCTCAATAAATACAATTTAGACCCAAATGAACTGAAAAATTACTGGCCTATCTCTAATCTCTCTTTCTTGTCAAAACTGCTTGAAAAAGTTGTCCTCAACCAATTGAACTCTCACCTGTCTGCCAACAATCTCCTCAATCCTTTCCAGTCAGCCTACCGCCAGTGCCATAGCACTGAACCTGCCTTGCTACACATTCTCAACAATCTCCTCCTTGCAACTGATACTGGCAAAGTCTCTCTCCTCACACTCCTTGATCTGTCTGCAGTCTTTCATACCATTGATCATGGTATTCTCCTTTCTAGACTTCATCATATTTTTGGCATTTCTGACATTGGTCTCTCCTGGTTCACTTCTTATCTATCAAACAGAAAACAAACTGTTCTCATCAATGGCACTTACTCTCAACCTGCATACCTGACCTGTGGTGTTCCACAAGGATCTGTCCTTGGCCCTGTTCTTTTCACTCTTTACACCTCCCCCCTGTCCACCATCATCAACTCCCACTCTATAAAACACCACTTCTATGCTGATGACACCCACCTTCAAGACAGTGACTCACCTGACAATATACAGCGCCTCCTGACTCGCACCACTGAGTGTTACTCGGACATCAAAAATTGGATGACATACAACAAACTTCAGCTAAATGATGACAAGACAGAAGCTATCCTCATTGGCACCCATCAGAAACTTTCTCAGCTGCCTCCTCTTTCTCTCCCATTATGTAACACATCAGTCCCAATTTCTGATTCAGCTAAAAACCTTGGTGTCTGCATTGACTCTACCCTCTCCATGAACAACTTTGTTTCTCAAACTGCCAGATCTTGCTACTATCACCTCCATCGTATAAGCCTGATCAGGAAGTATCTCTCTGTGGAAACAACTGCAAAACTCGTTCTCTCCTTCATAATCTCTCGCATTGACTATTGCAATTCACTCCTGTCCGGTCTTCCTGCCTCCACCACCCACATCCTACAGCGCATTCAAAACAATGATGCACGCCTTGTACTCAAAAAGAAAAAAAGCTGACCACATATCTCCTCTCCTGGCACAACTTCACTGGCTCCCTGTATCAAAGCGCATACAGTACAAACTAGACACCATGTGCTACAAAAGCCTCAATAACGCAGCCCCCGATTACCTGTCAAGCCTACTTGAGATCTATGTTCCCTCACGTACCCTCCGCTCTGCCTCCGATCCTCTGACTTTTCGCTTTCCACGCACTAAGCTCAATACCTATGGTCCACGAGCCTTTTCTGTTTCTGGTCCGCTCTCCTGGAACAAACTTCCTCTCTCAGTCCGTTAGCAACCTACTTTTGTCTCCTTCAAGTCCGCTCTCAAAACTCACCTTTTCTCCTCTGCAAAAAATCCTGACCTCACTCAATCCCCTCTGCAGCCTGTCTCCGCTCGGAGTGGAGTCACATTGCAATATATAATTGTATATAATATGCTCTCTATAATTTTCCATTGTTTTTATTCTTTCTCCCCATTTATAGCCGTGTGTGTGTGTGTGTGTGTGTGTGTGTGTGTGTGTGTGTGGTGTGTGTGTGTGTGTGTGTGTGTGCGTGGGTGCGTGTGTGTGCGTGCGTGCGTGCGTGCGTGCGTGTGTGTGCGTGCGTGCGGGTGTGTGTGTTTCAGCGCTTAGATTTGATTTTATCAAGATTTTGCGCTATATAAATATTGTAATTATTATTATTATTATTATTATAGTTCTGTAGTTTGAATTTGTGCTTCACTTATAGAGAGTAAATGAACGTCATCATTTCTCACTTGTGATCAGAAGTTACAACAGTTGATGTAGTTTCTGTATGTGTGTGCAGTCTATTTCTTGCTGTATTTCATCAATCTTACACTGGACTTATTTCATATGAAACTGAAGACAGTACGTGAGTGAACATATTTTTAAGTTGTTGTTTTTGCTGTTGTTGTCTCTCTTGTTTTTGCCATTGTTTTGTTTTTATTTCTTTTGTTACTTTCGTTCTTGATGTGTTTTTTGTTGTTGTTTTTTTGTTTGTTTGTTTGAGGTAGCTTTGCTGTCATTGCTTGTAGAGTGAACACTAACACAAAAGATTGATTCTTAGAAAACCTGATTTCCTTTCTTTTTTCTGTCTTTCCTTTTCGTGTCTACACACAAAAATAGGTTATAAAAGAAAAGTTATACATTTCTCTCATGCATCTGCACATACACGCAAGCACACAACGCACCCACACACACGCACAGACTTATGCACATACATGTGCATTTATCTGCACACACATATACACATGCATGGACGTGCGATTAATCACACATTCACTCTCATTCAGACATTTATGTACATGCAAAAGCAAGTGTGTGTGTGTGTGTGTGTGTGGTGTGTGGTGTGTGTGTGTTGTGTGTGTGTGTGTGTGTGTGTGTGTGTGTGTGTGTGTGTGTGTGTGTGTGTGGGGTGTGTGTGTGACTCTGTTTCGTCGTTTTGTTAAGTTAGATTTTTGATACTTCAACAGGTTCTGTGGTTCTGTTTCTGTTGTCATTGTTGTTGTTGTTAGTGTATGTTTGCTGTGTATTGTAGTAGTTGTGCGTGTGTATCTGTGGTGCAAGTGGTAATAAGAAGGAGCAAAGGGATGTCTACTTGTTCTGTATTAAAAGACAATTAGTGTTGAGGCTACGTAAGCCTGTATGGTCAGCCTCTGCATTGTGTGCAAGAAGGCTGCTCCCTTAGTAACAGTACTGTCATATCAAAGTGATGGGGTACTTACTAAACAACCTGATAACGATACTTGCAGATCACAAAACACTTTTTGATAAGTTTGGTGTTGTCCTCACACATGCAGCTAATATCTTTGAAAATATGAATGCTGTGAAAATGTAAGCGCATGAACAGTTTCTCATTTAAATTCGCGATTTTTATTATTTAACATACATGGTCTTTCTTATATATTGTAGATAAACCAAAGAAACAAGACAACAAATTAGAGTTTTGAGCCCAGTACTTCGGCCAGTGGCCTTCCTCAGGGGACTGCGTGTGCTGTTTGCACGACATTGGCTTGCCACCTTGGTGACTAGTGGGTGTGCGTTTATGTTTAATCCTCATCTTAGGTTTTGACACGTTGGGAATGTCATTCTACCGTTGTTGTTGATATGATCATTTGTTTTTTACTAGGTATTTTTATTATTATTATTATTGTTGTTATTATTGTTGTTGTTGTTGGTGGTGTGGTGTTGATGTTATCATAGGTGTTGTCATCATCGTCATTGTTGTAGTTATTACTATCATTCATATTATTAATAGTACATGTATTATTCTTTGTATTACCATCATTGTTATTGGACGGGCTTGTGGGGTGACTGGGGATGTAGGGGGTGGGCGATATGCTTGTGGTGACGGGGGACAGGGGATGGATTCGCTTAGGGTCTGGTCTCCAGCCTCATGTGGTGGGACACATAATGGCGATGATGGTGATGGCGGCAATGATGGTGACGATTACAATGATAGTGATGGAGAGGTTGGTGATGGTGATGGCAGCGGTGATGGTGAGGATGATGGCGATGATGATTGCTGTCGTTGTTACTATTATTGTTGTTCTTACTGTTGTTGTGGTTGTAGCTGTTGTTGTCGTCGTCGTCTTCATCTTAGTCAGTGCTTTATTTGTTGTTGTTGTCAATATGGTGATGATGAAGGTGATTGACATTACTGTTGTTCTCTTTGCTACAATTGTTGGTGTCATTTATAAAGGCTCATCTATGTTGCCACTTGGAATAGTGATGTGTAGGTTTGTTTGCTTCGTAGCTGTTCGAATTTAAAGTAGTGTAGTTTGTGTGTGTGTGTGTGTGTGCGTGTGGTATGTGTACGTATGTGTGCGTGTACCATTTTTGTACCTACGTGCGTGTGTGCGGGTGTACATGTAAATGAGTGTTTGTTGTTTAATGTTGTATATGTGTGCGTGCAAGTGCGTGCGAGTGCGTGCAGTTGTGTTCATGTGGGTGGAGCACGCTGGGGTGGGTGGAATGAGATTTGGTGTTCGGAGTTGGGATTGGGGTGGGGAGTGGGGAGGCGTCTCGTGTTGTTGAAAAGAAAAAAAAGATTGGATTACTCTGTGAACAGTCTTCATTCAAAAATGTTTGATGTGTGTGTTCATTCCTGAATAAACAGTCCCCTGAGGAAGGCCACTGGCCGAAGTACTGGGCTCAAAACTCTAGTTTGTTGTCTTGTTTCTTTGGTTTATCTACAATATACATAACATATATATATATATATATATATATATATATATATATATATATATAATTATATATACATATAAACATACATACTTCCATACATACACACATATGTATAAATATATATATAAAGGAATGTGTTTCTCTGTGTTTGAATGCAAGTGCATTCACATAGAAGTGTGTTTTCATATAATATGCGTACAATACTTTTTCTCTGTGTAATAACATGTTTATTCACCATATTTCTCTGTAGAATGCCAATTGCTTTGGAGTGTGGTACCTGGACTATTGCCCCAAACGCTAGTAAATCGTCATTATTACTATCAC
>JAPXFY010003246.1:17500-22626 GCA_030674185.1 Monoplex corrugatus
ATGTGCCTCTGCCATCTGGTGACATAACCTTTCCCAGATAGTTAAACCTATCAATGTCTCAATGTTGTGCCATTTACTGTTATTTTGCATGAGGTTTTTTTTGTGCTGTTACTGATTAGCATGACTTAAAAGTCTTCTGCTATTTAGCTCCAGCCCTTTATTTTTCCTTTTTATTTTTATTATATTAAAAAAAAAATGTAGGTATTTTTCATTTTCTGCAATTACAACGGTGTCATATGTGAAACGAAGATTGTTTATTATTTCTTCTCCAAACTTTACCCTAGAGCATTCATCTAGGTTCCTCGTGATGGTTTTGCTGTAATTTGAAAACAAATCTGGTGACAGAAGACAACCCTGCCTAACCCTTCATTTGATATTTTGGAAATAGCTTATATTGTTGTCATTTCTTATTGCTGCTGACTGATACATATTTCTGATTATTCTTTGATATTTTTGATCCACATTGAGCATTTCTACATGGTTGATCAATTCTTTATGTCTTATTCGATCAAAAGCTTTGGTATGATCAACAGAGCATAAATATATATCCTTGTTTAACTTGACTGATCTCTCTATGAGAGTTCTTAGGATGTATATGGCATTAATAGTTCCTTTCCCTTCAACAACCCCGCATTGTTCTTCTGCTATTTCTCTTTTGATTTTGTTCCTTGTCCTCATCTTGATTATTCATAATATAATTTTTGTTAAATGACTCATCGAGCTGATTATGCAATGAAGTTCGCATTCTATAGCCCGGCTTTCTTTGGAAGTGAAATGAAAATTGATTTTGACACATCTTTAGGATTTTTTCCAGTGTCACAAATTTTATTTAGGACAGTTATTTTTTCAATACCATATTCATATACATGCATACATACATACATACACACACACACACACACACACACACACATATATATATATATATATATATATATATATAGATATATATATATATATATATATATATGTATACATACATATACAATCATATACATATGTATATATATACACACACATATATGTATACATAGTTATATACATATATGTATACATATGTGTGTGTGTGTGTGTGTGTCTATATGTGCGTGTATATATGTGTGTGTCTGTATGTGTCTGTGTCTGTGTGTGTCTGTGTCTGTGTCTGTGTGTGCATTAATGTGTGTTTGGTTCACTAACTCTCTGCGTGCAGGCCCCCACTGGAATCGTCATTACTACAGGAAGGGATACAGACCTGTCTATCCTGCAGGACGTCGGGGATACACATATAATGGACAAGGTATATACTATGCTGTAGGTGATAATGTGCCTGGCTGATACAGTAGTACAACATCTGCATGCTAGCATGCCACATATGTGTATGCATCACTCTCTCGTTAGCACACATATATCTCCAGCTGTTCTTGACTAATACAGCGGGGAAATACGTTTCTGTCACTCAAACACAAACACTAATTTCCTTTAACTGTTCATGTACAATGTTTAATACGTTCTTTCTTCTTTTTTTTCTTTTTTTTTTTTTTGAGTATGAAGAATTTAAATGTAACAAATGTTACGAATAACAAAGTAGTATATATTGTGCAGGCCCCCACTGAAAAAAAATAGACAACAGCAGAAGGGCATCCAGGAGTCATGACCTGGATGTGGCCTGGCCCCCCGAGAGTGTAAGGAATTCAGGGCCGAAACACTTGTCTAAAGGGGGTTACTTCTCTGAAGACCTTCTGTTGTCTAGCTCTCCCTAGAGTTTCTTTCTACCTGCACATGGTCAATCCATTGACTTCCGGGAATAGTTCGGAGGACATTCGGGAAAGACCGAAAGACACTGGGAAAGACTAGATCTGCGGGCTTTGTGGGTTGGCTTCCCACCTTGCCTTTGATAACATGCCACAGTTCTTTAAATGAAAGATGCTCCCAGGATTCACCGAAAGGGGGAGAGAATGATGAATCCATCGGCACTGACTCCATCACGACTGGAAACGCACAACGGATCATGATTAATGACCAGATGGAATTTCCGTGTGCGTGTGGAAGGAGATTCACCACCAAACGCGGCATGAAGATCCACAGGACAAAAATGGGCTGTTTGAAGACACATACGAACCAGCAGCAGCGCACTGCGATAGCAGGTGAGACGTTGGATGACCAAGGCCAGGATTTAAACCATAGTGCCAAGGACATCCACGCTGACGGTTCTGATGCGGATTTTGCACAAGCTCTTAACGCCAAACGTGGAAAACTCAATTTGCCGCCTGCCGGTGCAAAAGAACAATGGGAGAAATTAGATGAGGAACTTGTCCTTAAGCTGAATGCGCTAATAGGGAACAGTACGCTGGAACACAAACTTGACACATACGGAGACATCATATACTCTATCTGCAGGGACACTTATGGAGTGAAGCAGCCAAAGACAAAAACGCCTCCCCAGAAATCCAGAAGACAGCAACAGATGGAAAGCATCCGGAGGGAGAAAAGGAAGCTTAAAAAGCGAATGAAAACTGCCTCAGAATTCGAGAAGCAAGGGCTCCTGGAACTCTGGAAAGATCTGAAGGCCAAACACAATGCTCTCAGCAAAGTGGAATCAGCAAGGCGAAGAAAGAGCAAAAAGAAGAAGACTCAAGATCGTTTCTTCAAAGATCCCTTTGACTTTGCAAGAAAGCTGTTTGAACAACCCAAATCAGGGACTCTCACAGTGGGCAAGGAAACCCTAGAGCAGCATCTCAGGGAAACATATTCCGATTCTCAGCGCGAGGCACCACTTGAAATCCAGAATCTGGTTTGGCCTGCAGCGCCAGGAGGAAAATTCAATAACAAACCACCAACACTGGATGAAGTGAAGAACGTAGTAAAGAAAGCCAGAGCCAAGTCAGCACCTGGACCAAACGGAATACCATACCTGCTCTACAAGAAATGCCCAAAAGTGCTCGAGTGGCTCCACAAGATGATTCGATCAGCATGGATGAACCAGAAGATCAGAGACCAATGGATGAGAGCTGAAGGAGTGTACATTCCGAAGGAGCAGAACTCCAGCAGCATCAATCAGTTCAGGCCAATATCACTTCTGAACGTCGAGGGGAAAATCTTCTTCTCTGTTATGGCAGCAAGATTGACAAAATACCTGACTGAATACAAGTATCTGGATATGTCAGTCCAAAAGGGAGACATACCAGGAATGCCTGGATGCTTGGAACATGCCACGTTGATTTGGGATGCCATCCAAAAAGCAAGAACAGAGAAGAGAGACATTGACGTAGTTTGGCTTGATCTGGCAAATGCATATGGATCAGTTCCACACGATATGATCCAGCTGGCTCTTGAAATGTATCACATCACAGAAAACATCCGAACAATGCTGAGGAAGTATTTCCAAGGGTTCTCAATGCGGTTCTCTACCAAAGAATACACCACGGACTGGATAGACCTAGAGGTGGGCATTGCAATGGGCTGTGCAATCTCTCCCATACTGTTCGTGTTGGCAATGGAAGTCATCTTGAAAGCTGCAATGAAGAGTTCAGGTCCAGTGAATCTGGGAGATGGATACCAGATGCCTCCTCTGAAAGCTTTCATGGATGACACAACAGTCTTGTCCACGGATGAGGAAGAGACACATCAAATCTTAAAGCAGCTGGATGAGCTGGTGGCCTCTTCAAGAATGAGGTTCAAACCTAAGAAATCCCGAAGTCTCTCACTGCGAAAAGGAAAAGTGGCAGATTCAGTCAAATTCATGGTAGCCAACCAAGCCATCCCCACTGTCACAGAAGAGCCAGTAAAAAGTCTCGGAAGATGGTATGATGACTCCCTGAAAGACACACAAAGGGGATGTGAAACCAAGCAAACAGCAGAAGAAGGCCTAAAGAAAATAGATAACTGCGGACTGCAGGCAAATACAAAGTCTGGTGTCTACAGTTCATGCTGATACCAAAGCTGCTGTGGCCACTGCTAGTCTATGACATTTGCACCAGCACAGTCGAAGCAATGGAAGCCAAAATCAACAAATACACAAGAAAATGGCTCGGTGTCCCACCTGGTCTCACTGATGTTGCATTCTACTGTCGTCAAGCAATGCTGAAGCTACCTCTCAAATCCATAGTGGAGGAATACAAAGTTGGAAAAGCAAGACTGTTGAGCATGCTGGAGGAATCGGAAGACAATATCGTGAGATCAGTTCATCCAAAGCTGAGAACTGGCAGAAAGTGGAAAGTCCAAGAGGCTGTAAACAATGCCAAGAGAAACCTCAGCATCAAAGAAATAATTGGACACACGCAAACCAACAGACAGGGACTGGGAGCAACAAAAATGCAGTGGTGGTCCAAAGCCAAAGGGAAAGAAAAAAGAGACTTGATCATACAGGAGTTGAAGGAAGAAGAAGATGTCAAAAGAGTGCAGAAGGCAGTCCAGCAAGGTCAACAGGGGCAATGGACAACATGGGACAGTGCACTCCAAAGAAGTCTCAGCTGGAACGATATGTGGCACATGGCTCCTCTAAGGATAAGCTTCCTCCTCAGATCTGTATATGACCTGCTCCCCCCGAATGCAAACTTAGTGAAATGGGGGAAATCAGACGACCCAGCATGTCCGCTCTGTCAGAAGAAACAAACAGTGGAACATGTCCTTAGCTCTTGCAAAGTAGCGCTAGCCCAAGGAAGGTATACATGGAGGCACAACCAAGTTCTGAAAGTGATCACAGACGTGGTTAGCGAAAAAACCATGACCCCAAACGCACCAATTGCTATGACAACGTTCTACAAAGCAGGAGGGAAACAGGTCTGGCCCGAAAGTGCTATGACAACCAGCACATTGCCAAAGGGTCTTCTGGATGGAGCAGTCGACTGGGAGTGTACAGCAGACCTCCCAGAGTGGAGAAATTACCCAGATGTCATCAGCAAGACAGGCATGAGACCAGACATCGCTCTCCACTCTGACTCCTCGAAACAAGTGATTCTGATAGAACTCACTGTGCCATACGAAAGCAGAATGGAAGAAGCACATATCTACAAGACCGAAAAATACGCCGGTCTTGCCAGCACCCTGAAGAAAGCAGGTCTGCGGGTCAAAATCTTCGCCATAGAGGTCGGGGCAAGAGGGTTTGTGGGCACCTCCGCTTATGATCTCATGAAACAACTCGCCAT
>JAPXFY010003247.1:0-10000 GCA_030674185.1 Monoplex corrugatus
CTCTGTCCCTCTTGTCTCCCCTCCCCACCCCCCCCCCCATATACATGACAACCATCTCTGTCCCTCTCTCTCTGTCTCTCTCTCTCTGTCTCTCCCCTCTCCCTCCCCCCCCCCCATGTACATGACAAACCATCTCTGTCTCCTCCTCTCTCTCTGTCTCTCTCTCCCCCCCCCCCCCATGTACATGACAACCATCTCTGTCTCCTCTCTCTTCTCTCTCTTCCCTCCCCCCCCCCCCCCCCCCCATATACATGACAACCATCTCTGTCTCTCTCTCTCTGTCTCTCCTCTCCCCCCCCCCCCCCCCATATAATGACAACCATCTCTGTCTCCTCTCTATCTCTGTCTCTCCCCCCCCCCCTGCCCATATACATGACAACCATCTCTGTCTCCTCTCTCTGTCTCTCCCCCCCCCCCCATATATATGACAACCATCTCTGTCTCCTCTCTATCTCTGTCTCTCCCCCCCCACCCCCGCCCATGTACATGACAACCATCTCTGTCTCCTCTCTCTCTGTCTCTCTCTCTGTCAACCCCCCCCCCCGCCCATATACATGACAACCATCTCTGTCTCCTCTCTCTTCTGTCTCTCCCCCCCCCCCCCCGCCCATATACATGACAACCATCTCTGTCTCCTCTCTCTCTTTCCCTCCCCCCCCCCCCGCCCCCATGTACATGACAACCATCTCTGTCTCTCCCCCCCCCCCGCCCATATACATGACAACCATCTCTCTCTCTACCCCCCCCTCCGCCCCATATACATGACAACCATCTCTGTCTCCTCTCTCCCCCCCCCCCCCCCATGTACATGACAACCATCTCTGTCTCCTCTCTCTGTCTCCTCTTCCCCCCCCCCCCCCCCGCCCATGTACATGACAACCATCTCTGTCTCCTCTCTCTCTGTCTCCCCCCCCCCCCCCGTCCGTATACATGACAACCATCTCTGTCTCTCTCTCTCTCTCTCTGTCTACCCCCCCCCCCCCCCGCCCATATACATGACAACCATCTCTGTCTCCTTTCTCTCTCTGTCTCCCCCCCCCCCCCGTCCGTATACATGACAACCATCTCTGTCTGTCTGTCTCTCTCTCTCTCTGTCTACCCCCCCCCCCCCCCATATATATATATGACAACCATATATATATATATATATCTCCATATATGACAACCACTTGTCTGTCTCTATCTTTTATCTGACTCTCTCTCTGCCTCTCCCGGTCTCTGTCTCTCGCTCTCTCAGTCTGTCTCCCTCCTTCCCTCCCTCCCTCTCTCACTCTCTCACTCTCTCACTCTCTCAGACAACCACCCCATCCTCACTCACTCTCGATCACACACGAGAGAGGAAGAAGGACTAGAGGGATATAAAACAGGTGAGAAGGTTGGGAAGGGAGAGAGACGGGGAGGGGGAGGTGGCGAGCGAGCGATAGAGAGAGCAAAAGAGAGAGAAGAGATACCTCCGATAGTTGCCCAGTCACAGGCGAATTGTTAGCAGTTCTTCTGCCTCGCCGTCAAGGCGTCGTGGGTGTTCTTCTGCAATAGTCTTTGGAGAGCGTGTGCCGGAATATCATGTACGTATGTGTCTGATTGTTGCGAGCCCCGGGGTGCCATAAGCCACGCGCGTGCGTGAGCGTGTAGGCATGAAGAAAAAAGGTCAAGCCCTATACTAACGATAACTCTCTCTCTCTCTCTCTCTCTCTGTGTTTGTTTGTCTCTTTCTCTCTCTCTGTCTTGCTCTCTCTCTCTCTCTGTCTGTCTGTCTCTTTCTCTCTCTGTCTTTCCTTTTGTCTTTCTCTCCCCACCCCTCTTCTCTCTCTCTGTTGCTCTGTCTCTCTCTCTTTCTCTGTCTCTCTCTCTCTCGCTCTGTCTGTCTCTTTCTCTCGCTCTCTCTGTGACACTGAAATGGTCTGTCTTCTGTCTGTCTCTTCTTCTCTGTCTCTCTCTCTCACTCTCTTTCTGTCTCTCTCTCGCTCGCTCGCTCGCTCTCACTGTCTCTGTCTCTCTCTCTCTGTCTCTCTCTTCTCTCTCTCTCTCTCTCTCTCTCTCTCTCTCCTCTCGTAATGTTTTGACAGCACCTGTGGACTCTTTCAGTATAAATAGTATCCCCACCTTCTGGAAATTCTGTTTTAGAGTTTTCTTCTTTTCTGTCACTCTCTTTGTTCTGCCTGGCTCCTTTACTTTGTAAAATCTCATCATTTTCTGCCCTGCTGATCCATTCTTCTGTATGTGTTCTATAAAATCATAAAAACCTTACTTTTTCTTAGAATTGATCATTTGGAGCATGTACTGAGTGCATTTTTGGTTCTAAGGAAATGTGTTGTGTCGAAGCAATTTTTGTTAATTCAGGCCAGCTTTTTTATGTTTTAGTGTCCATAGTTAAGTGTACATTTGTATACAGGTATCTCTTTTAAACCTCCTGGTGATTAGTTGGGCGGAATGGTCAACGCCAGGGTAGTGCGCCAGGGTCGTATCCTCCCCCGTTGGGTTGCCGGGGGCTCTTTCAGTATAAATAGTATCCCCACCTTCTGGAAAGTCTGTGCTAGAAATGTCCTCTTTTCTGTCACTCTCTTTGTTTCTGCTCTGTTGCCTTGCTTTCTGTCATTTCTACTTATTTTCTGCCTTAATGGTCCATTCACCTGTATTTTTTCGATAAAGTCTCACGCACTTTTTCTTCGGATTGACAATTGGGTACATGTATTTAAGTGCATTTTTGGCTTTAAGGTGGTGAGATATGCGGAAGCAATTTTAGGTAATTTATGCCTGTTTGTATGTATGTTTTGGTGTCTTTATGTTATGCTTATATTTGTATTCAGGTGTGTTTTTTAAATCTCCCCTGTGCGATAAATCGGACGGAATGGTCCTACGCCGGGGGCATGTCCTTGGATTATGTGCGCGAATGCATTGATATGTGTACTTAATTTTCTTTTCTTTTCTTTTTTTCCTGTTGAAGTTCTGTGTGTTTTGAAGTGGTTATAGCCCTGATATGGCTCTACGCAGTCGGCTGGGATTTAAACAACAATAAAAGTAAAGTTAAAAAAAGGGTCGTATCCGTGGATTATGTACGCGAATGCATCAGTGTGTGTATTTAGTCAAAGGTTAACAAATCAGTTCACACCGGGCGTCCTTCGACCTCGTGCATTGTAAAATGTTCATTCACACACAGCGTCCGTCGACCTTTAAAGCGCTGAAGCCATATTTGTAAAGGTACGTTCACTTGGTGCATCTTTCGACCTTTTGCAACTAGAAGTATGTTGTACACTGAAAGAATGGTCTAAATTTGGTCAAAATGCTTCCATAAACCATGGTGGTGTAATCCTCTTCCACACTTGTAGCTGAAACGTGTTTTGCATACATTTGACTTGAGCCTTTTGTCTCTTCTCTCTCTCTCTCTTTCTCTCTCTCTCTCTCTCTCTCTCTCTCTCTCTCTCTCTCCTCTCTCTCTCTCTCTCTCTCTCTCTCTCTCTCTGTCTCTCTCTTTCTCTCCATATTTTGCAAACTTTGCATCACTCGCTCACATACTCTGTCTTCCTTCTAGTCTAAATTGAAGACGTGCCTTTTTGTCCTGCAGTGATTTCCCCCCACCCCCACCCCCACCCCCCCTACCCCTCTGTGTGACCATCTCTTCGTCCCAGTACGTGTGTACTGTGTGCCTTGGTTTGATTAAGTTCCTGTTATTGTGAATGAATGTTTTTAATGAATGATGAGAGTTTGCATTTGATCTAAATGTGCAGTGTTTCGAAATGTTTTCAGACTAAGTTCCAAGCAATATACTAATGAACACTTCTTCATAAAAATTGGGGGAAAAAAATTATTATTGTTTTATTATTGTTATAATTGCCTTCATCATCATCATCATCATCATCACCATCGTCATCATGATTTCTTGGACAGATTATAAAATCTGAGATGCACCTACGAAATTAACCTTGCGGATGGGTTTCATTCTATATTTGGTATTTGCTGTTTTTAGCCTCTGCGTTGGCCTCCGTGTCACGTAGTAAACATCTGCCATCATTGTCTCAAAAGATCTTGGGGTTTCCGGGTGAGCTGCTTTTTCTGTGTGATCTGAAACCAAAAGGGAAACGGCGTAGTGCATGTGGTTATTTTGAGGGGGAGACCCTGTTTTCACTGCAATGAAACCATATCTAGAAAAGGTCAGATTCCTACCTGGCCTTTTCCGTCCCTTTTTCCTCCTTTCTTCTGTCTTCCTCCCTCCCTCCCTCTCTCTGTCTCTCTGTGTTTGTCTGTCTGTCTGTCTCTCTCTATCTGTCTCCTCTATCTGTCTCTCTGTCTCTCTCTCTGTTTCTCTCTCTCTGTCTCATCTCTCTCAATCTCTGTCTGTCTGTCCTCTCTCTCTCCTCTCTGTCTCTATCTCTGTCTCACCTCTTTCAATCTTTGTCTCTGTCTGTCTGTCTCTCTCTCTCTCTCTCTCTCTCTCTCTCTCTCTTTCTCTCTCTCTCCTCTCTCTCTCGTTGGGTGGTCCCGACTGCTATCCATACTCCTCCAGCTTTTCGAAAAGGTTTGGTCCGTGTTTAAGAAGTACTTTGCCACGAACAGCCATTTTGGTCATGCAAGTAATGAGTAAGTTAGAGTGTGTGTGTGTGTTTGTGTGTGTGTGTTGCGTGTGTGTGTGTGTGTGTGTGTGTGGTGTGTGTGTGTGTGTGTGTGTGTGTGTGTGTGTGTGTGTGTGAAACTGTTCGTTCTTTATGTCTTTTAACGTCAATACGTAAGCTTTTACTTAGACAAATGATTGTGTGTGTGTGTGGTGTGTGTGTGTGTGTGTGTTGTGTGTGTGTGTGTGTGTGTGTGTGTGTTGTGTTGTGTGTGTGTGTGTGTCAAAGTAAAGAAACATCTTTTTAAATTGTTTGGCCTCTGACCCACAACAGTTGGTGTGAACAATTATAACAAACGGAATATATTATATTTCAAACCATAAAAATTTCCTCAACAGAATTCAGTATCGTACCACTTCATGTACTTTTATCTGGACATTGCTCTGTGTGCATGTACTTGTTGTACCTTGGTGTGTATGCGTGTGCGTGTGTATTCGCTCGTATGTATAGGTATTAGCATTCTTGTCCGTCATGTATAACTTATGATTATTCTGCTTGGGTGATTTTATGCTTACAATTGTCTTCTTTTAATGTGCCCTTGGGTCCATGTGTGTTTTACCTCGATGATGATTTACTGAAATAGACCATATTATCACCATTTTCCCATCCCAGTGAGGTCTTGGCTTTGCGGCTGCACATATGCCTTATTTTTATTTTTATTTTTAATTCAATCTGTTGTAATTCTCCTTTTACAAGACAGACCCAGCCGCGTCTGACTAAGGGTTATTTTCCCGGGGACTCTTTCCCTTCAGCCCCTTGGCTGTTGCTTAAGGATGTTTTTCTTCCTATTCCAAGGTCAGACCGGATTCGTTGCACTGGGCACGATCCATTTACCTCTTGATTAAATATTTTCCCATTTAGTCTATCATATGCTTATATTTTCTCTTATGCATTATTTAATAGGGGAATCCTTAACATTCCAAACACTACTACTCTTCGCTAGTGCATCATAGTTATAATTTTAGCCCTGGACCCTCTTCAGGATAAAACAATATTAATATGGCATGACCACTTTTCAGAATTGCAAAATTCATATCACTTCCGCTCTGACATATATATTTACTCAAAGACATTATGATGGCATTTTAGTCAGTTTATTCCTTTTCTCACCCTGGATGGAGCAGCAGGGAAGCTTCAGTCTTTTTCTCCTAATTTTTGTATCTGGTGTTTGTTTGTACCGAAAATTTGCGCGTGTCTTGTCTGGTTGTATCAAATACGCTTTCTGATTCTTATTTCGTGTTTTTTTTCTGGTTACTCTTTTCTTTGACAAAGTGCTTTCTAGACAAAACACTCATATATTTATAGCTGTGTTAACATTTGTATTGGCAAGGAAGAAAGTAACTTTGAACGTGGATAGACGCCTTATGACATGAAAATCCTTTGACTCCCGCACCCTATTCACCAACTGCATCCACTAGCTTCCTGCAGGAAGGGCTAAGTTTTTTGTTTGTTTTTTTTTTTTTTGCTTTGCCAGCATGGTTGACATTGCAGGATGCTGGTGGACAGGGTGCGAGAGTCGAAAGGATTAACGGTATCGTGTTTATCTTACTAATCCATGTAATTCAGGCAAACCTACAAAAACTTAACAACTTCGGTTTCAAGAAGGTTGTTGCAAAACGGACAGTATCGGCCACTGATATTAGAATGGGGCCTGCACTGCGAATGAGTGAGTGTGTGGTAGTGGTGTGTGTGTGTGGTAGTGGTGTGTGTGTGTGGTAGTGGTGTGTGTGTGTGTGTTTGTGTGTGTGTTTGTGTGTGTGGTGGTCTCTCTGTGTGTGGTCTGTGTGTGGTCGTGTGTGTGTGTGGTCTGTGGTGTATTTGAGTGTATGTGTTTGAGTGTGTGTGTGTGTGTTTGAGTGTGTGTGAGTGTGTTTGAGTGTGTATGTGTGCGCGCGCGCGTGTGTGTATGTATGTATGTGTTTGTGTGTCTGTGTATGTACGTGTGTGTTTGTGTGTGTATGTGTGAGGTGATGTGCGTGTTTGTGTGTGTGTGTTTGAGTGTGTGTGTATGTAGCTGTTTTCTTGTGTGTGTGTGTGTGCGTGTGTGTTTTTATGTATGTGTTTGTGTGTGTGTGTGTATTTTGAGAGAGAGAGAGTGTGTGTGTGTTGTGTGTGTGTTGAAACTATCTTGTTATCCCCATAAAAGCGGTGGTTTATTAGCATACTTAATTCTGTAGCGGAGACTGGGAGACCAGGAGCTGCCTGGGTGAGGAAGATTCGAACAAGTTTGTGGTGACGCGGGGTTCAGACCCACTGCCCACACGCGCGGTAGTCTCGTGGATAAACGTCAGACTTCACTCGCAAGGTCCTGGGTTCGGTCCGCCCAGACAACTCCGCCTGATTGTTAAGTTGTGATTTTTCGAGGCCTTGACTTTTCTCCTCAGTTTGACCGGAAAATCGAACTGAACGTCTAGTCCTTCGGAAGGGGACGAAAAACGAGTCAGAGCCGTGTGCCTTCTGGCTGCGCACGCTATAGATCCCACGGCAGTTGAAAATTGTGAAGAGCAGGGCATTGCCCGGCTGCCTTGGTAAAAAAAAAAAAAATATTGGAGGGTTAGGTTGAATTCCCAGGTCGCGCCCCTGGAAGACCAATTAGCCATTTTGCCTTTCTGAAGTCTTGGTTCAAAAAAGTGTGAATATGAACATGAATTTGCAGCAAGGGAGATTGGATGGACACCGCCCTAAAAATGATGGCCCGGGAAAAGTTGAGGTCTCTGTCACCTGGCTCCTCTACGATCTCGGGGTTATGAAACTATCTTAGGTAGGTCCCAGGACCTGGCCAGCTCAAGGGTTTATGTGCAAGCTTAGGGCTTGTGCCGTGATTATTCTGGATTTTCTCCGTCAGATGGCACGTATGATGATAGTGCATACGGAATTCATTCCGAGCCCGGAGACATCTTGAGAAACTGAAACTGGAGATTTTTTCCGACGTGCCAAGTCAATATGTGTGTAGACCTGCCAGTGCTTAAACACGTATCGTCTGTGTATGCACGCAGAAATGCACGTTAAATATCCTGTAAATTATGTTTGTAGGTGGCTTAACTAAACAAGATAACACCCAGCATGGATGCCCACCGTTCCCCGTGGGGATGCCGGGGGCTCTTTCAGTATAAATAGTATCCCCACCTTCTGGAACTGCTGTGCTAGAAGTCTCCTATTTTCTGTCACTCTCTTTGTTTCTGCCTCGTTCCTTTGCTTTCTGTCATTTTTTCCTATCATTTTCTGCCTTAATGGTCCATTCATCTGTATGTGTTCGATAAAGTCTTATGTACTTTTTCTTAGGATTGATAATTGGGTACGTGTATTAAACGCATTTTTGGCTCTAGGGAATGAGATATGCAGAAGCAATTTTAGGTAATTATGCCTGATTTTATGTATGTTTTGGTGTCCTTAGATATGCTTAAATTTGTGTTCAAGTGTTTTTTAAATCCCCTGTGCCATGAATTGGACGGAGTGGTCAACACCGGGGGCACGTCCTTAGATAAAGTGCGTGAATGCATTGATATGTGTACTTAATTTTCTTTTCTGTTTTGTCCTGTTGAAGTTCTGTAAGTTTTGAGACGGTCACAGCCCTGATATGGCTGTACGCAGTCGGCGGGGCTTTAAGCAACAATAACAATAACAGTAACAATAGCATGCTTACCGAAGACAGACTATGCAGCAACAAACTCGCCGGTACAGTGTGTGTGTGTGTGTGTGTGTGTGTGGAGTTGCCGGAGAAGGGGTGCTACTACCTTTTAAGTAGTCTTCGTTATCATTCTGCGATAGCATGAATAACAGTAGTCTCATGGATTTTAATTCTGTCAGAACGGTCTTTTTTGCCACAGTCCAGATAAATAATTCTGTCTTTAACCTTTTGACTCACGCACCCTGTCCATCAGCATCCTGCATTGTCAACCATGCTGGCAAAAGCAAATATTTTACCCTTTGATTCTATCACCATAAAGGGTTAAGTATTTGTAGATGGTGGATAGGGTTATTGTAATTGTTATTGTTGTTTTAAGTACGGCTGCATAGAGTCATATCAGGGATATAAGCGCTTCAGAACATAAAAAAACTTCAACAGGAAAAAAAAAAAAAGTATACACATCAATGTATTCGAGCACATAATCTAAGGACATGACCCTGGTGTTGACCACTCTGGATCCAATTTATCACACTGGGGATTTAAAAAAACACACCTGAATACAAATATAAGCATACCTAAGGACACCAAAACCTATGTAAAAACAGGCATGAATTACCTGAAATTGCTTCCGCATATCTCACCTCCCTGGAGCCAAAAATGCACGTAATACATGTACCCAATTATCAATCCCAAGAAAAAGTACGTAAGATTTATCGAACATATATAGGTGAATGGACCATTAAGGCAGAGAAAATGATAGGTAAAAATGACAGAAAGCAAAAGAACAAAGTCAGAAACAAAGAGAGAGACAGAAAAGAGGAAATTTCTAGCACAGAATTTCCAGAAGGTGGGGGATCCTATTTATACGGAAAGAGCCCCACGGTATCCCCACGGGGAGTGGGGGGTGGATAGGTTGCGGAAGTCTCAAAGGGTTAAGGTTTTCTGTAGTGTGTTGATCTCTTTCACCTCTCGTTCTTAAGGGGGGCTGGAAGCCATTACACATGTTTACTCTTCTTTTTTTTGTTTTTGCGTTGTAGTCCTGTAGAGTTGTCAAGGAGGGCGCCCTCGCTGTGTGACAATGAATGGCAGTCTTTGCTAGTTGTCACATTGTGTCCCTTTCATCTGCTAGAAAGAGTGATCGTTCTTCGTCGCGCACACAGACCGCAAAGCTTGTCCTCCCTTTGAAGTTGATAATGACTTTTCTTTGTTTTTGAAGGAATAAAGGGTAGAGGTCACGGTGTGAAAATTGTGTGTGCGTGTGTGTGTGTGTATATGTGTGTGTATGTTTGGTGTGTGTGTGTGTGTGTGTGTGTGTGTGTTCAGTGATACGGCGGTTAGAGAACTGGACAACAAACTTTGATGGTGCCTTCCTCGGCGTCCCTTTCTGTCAGAAGCGGTGACTGATGAAGAAGTATACAGCCTACTTTCAATATTTTATGAAATTTGATTTTTCTTTTGCAGTCATTTATCGGGGGACGTTCGATTCAGTTCACTCACGGCTGCATTTTTTGGACATGTATGTGATGTGCGGAAGTAGTTTTAGGTGATTTAGGTCAGTTTTTAATGCATGTTTTTAGTGTACTTAGTTTTCTTTATACGTTTCTGTTCAGGTTTTTTTTTTGTTTTTTTTTTTAGATCCCTGGTGATGAACTGAACGCAGTGATCAAAGCTAGGAGTATATATTTTTAGATGGTGGACACGGATGTATTGATCTGTGTGCTTATTATACAGTTTCTTTAGGGTCAATAACATGAGTGCGTTTCGA
>JAPXFY010003247.1:15000-22623 GCA_030674185.1 Monoplex corrugatus
TTGATGTTTTTAACTGTTGTCTTTTTTTTTCTAATTGCTTTTTTTTTTAACGTGGTGCTATAGTCCTGATGTGGCTTTCGTGGTCGACTGGGCTATACACAACATGAACCCGAACCAGCCTACTCACCCCCCATCCCCCTGTGGGGATGCTTGTGGCTCTTTCAGTCCCCACCGTCTGGACATTCTGTGCTAGAAATTTCCTCTTTTCTGTCACTCTCTTTGTTTCTGCCTTGTTCCTTTGCTTTCTGTCATTTCTTACTATCATTTTCTGTCTTGCTGGTCCATTCACCTGTATGTGTTCGATAAAGTCTTACATGCTTTCTCTCGTGATTGACAATTGGGTACATGTATTAAGTTCATTTTTGGCTCTAGGGAGGTGAGATATGCGGAAGCAATTTTAGGTAATTTAAGCCAGTTTTATATATGTTTTGGTGTCTTTCGGTGTGCTTGGGTCTGTATTCAGATGTGTTTTTTAAATCGCCAGTGCGATAAATTGGACGGGAGTGGTCACCGTCGGGAGCATGATTTTGTGCGTGAATTCATTGATATGTATACTTCAATGTTTTTCCTTTTTTCTCTCCTGTTGAATGTTTGTATGGTTTGAAGTGGTTATAGCCCTGATATGGCTCTGTGCCGTCGGCTGGGCTTTAAACAGCAACAATAACAACAACAAAACTAACAGCTCGGGTGACTCAGTCAGTAGTATTATGACCATTGTGAATGAATGTTTTTGAAACATGGACAGACTAGACCCTTGCATAGATTCTGCCCGAAACAGGATTCAGTGTTGGGGCGGTCGCGTGTGCAAATCCATAAGTAATGTGTTTTGAAGCTTGAAGTTGATTCTCTCCGTCTGTCTGTGTCTTTCTGTTTGTCTGTCTGTCTGTCTGTTTGTCTGTCTGTCTGTCTCTCACATTCACACACACACACAGTCTCTGTCTCTGTCTCTCTGTATCACTCTGTCTCACAGTCTGTCTCTCACTCTCTCTCTCTCTCTCTCTCTCTCTCTCTCTCTCTCTCTCCTCTCGGTTTTTCTTGAATAAATTCTGAAGTCTGTCTCTGTCTCTGTCTTTCTGTCTCTCTCTCAGTCTCTCTCTCTCTCTCTCTGCCTCTCTATTTGTCTGTCTGTCTCTCCCTCTCTCTCTCTGTCTGTCTATATATATTTATATCTGTCTGTCTCTGTGCTTCTCTCTCTTTTGTCTCTTTGCCTCTGTCTGCCTCTCTCTGTCTGTGTCTCTCATACACACACACACACATTCTCTCTCTCTCTCTCTCTCTCTCTCTCTCTCTCTCTCTCTCTCTCTCTCTCTCTCTCCCCCTCTCTCTCCCTCCACCCGCCTCCTCTTCTCATTTTTTTCCGGTCTGGCTGACTATAGACTGTTTCGACAATGCCGTGTACTCTGATATCACAAGTTCACTCTTTACCATCAATATGAATATAGACCTGTGCACTGATGCACGATTGATTATTGATTGACTGATTGATTTATTGATTGAATTCATGGATTGAAGTCAATAAGTGATCGATCAGTCGAGTCAAAGAGAGTTGGATTCAGTCACTCCTATCCATTTTGATTTGATTAGATTTAATCAGGTGGGGCTGTTCCCCCATCCCCACCCCCACACTCACGTGGGGATGCCGGGGACTCTTTCAGTATAAATAGTATCCCCACCTTCTGGGAATTCGGTGCTAGAAATTTCCTCTTTTCTGTCACTCTTTGTTTCTGCCTCGTTCCTTTGCTTTCTGTCATTTCAACCTATCATTTTCTGCCTTGCTGGTCCGTTCACCTGTGTGCGTCCGATAAAGTTTTACGTACTTTCTCTTAGGTTTGATACTTGGGGACATGTATTAAGTGCATTTTTGGCTCTAGGGAGGTGAGATATGCGGAAGCAATTTTGGGTAATTTCGGCCCGTTTTTACATATGATTTTTTTGTCTTTAGTTATGTTTAAATTTATATTCATGTATGCATTTTAAATCCCCTGTGTGATAAATTGGACGGAGTGGTCAACGCCAGGGGCACCTTCTTAGATTATGTGCGTGAATGCATTGATGTATGCCCTTAATTTTCTTTTTCCTTTTTTCCCCCCTGTTGAAGTATTGTGTGTATTGAAACGGTTGTGGCCCTGATATGGCTCTAGCAATCGGCTGGGCTCTAAGCAAAAATAACAATAAAAATAACAATGATTTTGTGGTTATAATGCGTCGTCTATAGTTGATCTTTTAATTTGTGATCTGTGGCCATGTGTCCTTGATTTTTGTGCTTTTGATCGATGTTTGATCCGTGCCGATTGATCAGTCGACCAATTTATTGTACGTGGTTTGACAGACCGGCAACATTTATAGGCCATTTTATGAGGAAAGGGGAATTAGAGCACCTGGATACAACAGGAATGCTGGAGGGAAAGAGAGCTCCAGGTAGACCCAGAGAGAAAATATTGGACGGATTTTCAGGGTGGCTGAGGACAGAGAGGGTGGAATATGTGCTTGCGGCAACAAGGGATAGAAACATAAATTATGGGGGGCCATGATCGCCAACGCCATGCGGCAGGGCACTTGATGATGATGATGATGTGGTTCGACTTAACCCTAGTATGCTTCTAGTAGTCGACTGTGCTGTGAGCAATATGAACCTGAACCTGATCGGTCTGTGTGGTTTTGGCTGTTACAGCTGCATCCGCTGGGCCTGTGCAACTCCAACGACTATGACGAGCTGTACGAGTATGGCTGGGTGGGCGTGGTCAAACTGGAGAGACCCGAACTCGAACCGGAGCCCTGTCTGTCTGTCTTTGGCAAGGTGAGCTCTTCACATCTGTCTCTTCCAGTCTCATTTCCTTCCTCCCATTCTCTCTCTCTCTGTCTTTCTTTGTCTCTGTTTCTCTCTCTCTCTGTGTCTGTTTGTGTGTCTGTCTGTCTGTCTCTCTCTCTCTCACACACACACACACAATCCGTCCGTCTTTCTTTAATGCCTTATATATATATATATATATATATATATATATATATATATATATATATATATATATATATATATATGTGTGTGTGTGTGTGTGTGTGTGTGTGTGTGTGTGTGTGTGTGTGTGTGTGTGTGTAGAAAGAGAGCATTAAACTTCAAAAACACTTTAGTACTCAAGAATAATAGCATTAGGTTTTGTGTGTGTGTATATCTATCTATCTATACACACACACACACACACACACACACACACACACATACACACACACCACAGAGAGAGAGAAAGAGAGAGAGAGCAAACCGTTTATGTTTTTCTTCTTTCGTCCTCTGTTCAACCCCTACTTTATAGTAAAACAAATCCGCTGTACCCCTCTAAAAGTACACACTACCCCGACCCACCTCCTTCCCACCCCCTACCGCAGTCTACCCACCATTACTATAATAACCCTCAGAACCTACCACCCGCCCCACCCACCTCCGCCCCGCCCCGCCCCGTCCCTCCTCTCTCCTCCGTCACCCTTCCGTACAACAAACGTGTGTCAATTGCCGCCGTCTTTATGAGATGTTATCGTGTTTTGATCTCTGAGAACAGAGCGGTCGGCGCTCTTTGTAGGGGGGAAAAAATGAACAGAAGAACAAGAAGAAGAAACGATAGAAATGGTCGGACCATACGTGAGGCTCGTCGTTTCTTGCGCTGTAGGTAGGAGAGGATTTTTTTTTTTTTTTTTTTTTTGGTGAGTGTGAGGTACACTAGGTAGAGGACCCCTTCTTTGTTCCTCCACCCAGCGGCCGAGCGTGGCTAGGGGTATTCCCTCTAGTTTAACCCTTTGCCTCCTGCAACTGCAAAAACATAACTCTGACACACCTGTACACACATACGTGCTCTTTCTCTCTCTCTGTCTGTCTGTCTCTCTCTCTCTCTCTCTCTCTCTCTCTTTCTTACACTCACACATGTGCACACAGACGTGCTCTCTCTCTCTCTCTTTCTCTCTCTCTCTCTCTCTCTCTCTCTCTCTCTCTCTCTCACACACACACACACACACACACACACACACACACGACTTACTGTGGGAAGATATCTTACAACTTCATTCTGCAGAATATGTGATTGCCTTGTTTGAGAAAGCTGCAAGATTCTGTCACTCATACAGTTATATTTCCATTGATGATGATGATGTGTGCTGCAGTTGATGGTGATGATGAAGTAAAGTGTGCAACCAGTAACAGTTGAAATGATGAAATGTTCTTGTAAACTTACTACAACTAGTCTTGAGTCTTAGAATCTTATCTCAGGTTCTTATGGCAAATCAAACACACATCACACACGCACACCACACAGACACTCACAGACACACAGACACACACACACGCACGCACGCACGCACGCACGCACATCCTCTCTCCACTTTACCATTCAGCGTAAAACTAAAAGAAAAAGAAAAAAAGAATCTAAGAAACATTTTTTTAGGAAGCTCGAAAAACGGTGGCGGCGTAAGAGCCGAAATGTTCTCTGATTTCCTTCCTCTCTTTGCCCTCATTCATAAAACCACGTAGAGAGAGAGAGAGAAAAAAAAAAAAAAAAAAAGAAAAGACCGTTATGTGTGCAGAGAGTGGGAGAAGGAAAAAAGCGCAGACATCCGCGTCCCTCCCCATCCCCCCGCGCCCCACACCCCCCTCTTGACTCCCTGCCCCCCATTTCATTGAACTCAAAGCCGACCCTCCTCTTTCATGTCCGGGTTGTTCAAGGGCTGTTCTCTCGTGCCTCATAAGTGCTGGCCCTTTAGTCCTCCTCTAACACAGCTCCGTTTGTAGGTCGGTCGGTCTGTTTTTTAAAGTGTGAATGACTGAGGAGGAGGCTCAGCTGTTTCTCTGTCTCTGTTGTCTCTGTCTCTCTCTCTCTCTCTCTCTCTCTCTCTCTCTCTCTCTCTCTCTCTCTCTCTCTGTCTCTGTCTCTGTCTGTCTGTCTTTCTCTCTCCCTCCCTCCTCCCCTTCATCGACTCTGCTTCTCTCTGTCTGTCTGTCTGTCTCTCTCTCTCTCTCTCCCCCACCCCTTCATCGTCTCTGCTTCTCTGTGTGTGTGAGAGAGAGAGAGAGAGTAAGACAGAGAGATAGAGAAAATGTTAAGAAACAGGAAACGGTTCATCTCGCATACCTTATTGTTGTTTTTGTTGCATCGTTTCGTTTCTTCTTGTGTGTGCACGATTTCCACCAAATCTAATGTAATCAAAACCCACGCCCCAATGAAACGGAAGTTTTTAGAATTCGTTCAAGAGGGAGTCATTGCACTAGGACTGGGCAGTTCCATATGCGTCAACCCGAATCTGCAAGCGGTTATCTGGGAAATATATTGAGCCTGCGGCAAAACCCTGTGCACTGACAAGGTGGTGGAATGGGAAGGGGTGGGGATGAAATAAGGGACTTGTGAAACGCTGTAAGCCGACACCACCAAAATGATGGAAACAGTATTGAGCCTGCGGCAAACCCCTATGCTCTCTGTGACAAGGTCGTGGAATAGGGAGGGTTGGGGATAAAATAAGGGACTTGTGAAACGCTGTAAGCTGACACCGCCAAAATGATGGAAACAGTATTGAGCCTGCGGCAAACCCCTATGCTCTCTGTGACAAGGTCGTGGAATGGGGAGGGTTGGGGATAACTTAAGGGACCTGTGAAACGCTGTAAGCTGACACCACGAAAATGATAGAAACACTTATATAGACGAGCAAGGGACAGGCCCATTTTTATGTTGAGGCTGGGATTGAACTCAGGACGTGGGATCTCGAGTCCATGGTTTTGTCCAAAGAGCCAGCCAGTCAGCTGGCTGCCGAAGGAGAAAAAAAAAAAGGAAGAAGAAGAGAAAGGGGGGGGGGGGGAGTGGCCTCTACGAAAATCAAATAAAACACATGACTACTTCGTTATCAGTGTGTGTGTGTGTGCGCGCGCGCGTGTATGTAGTTTTATTGTTTGTTTGTTTCTTTATTTGGTTTTTGTGTATGCGAGACACCATACCTCTTGTTTGAAATCAAAATCTTCTCCCCGAATGAAACGTTGGGACAGAAGGCAACGTCGTTACTGCGTTGGAGAGAGACAGACAGACAGACAGACAGACAGACAGACAGACAGACAGAGAGCATAGCAAAATGCAAAATAAAAATGATACGTACGATCTGCCCTTAAGTTAAATATGCTGCTGGTGACCACATGTAGTGGTTAGCAGTGTGCACGCAGAATGCAGCGATCCAAGTTCAAATCTCGGTGAATCCTTTTTTATTATTTTTTCTATTTGCCCAGACTGTGTCGATGGCGAGCAAAAGAAGATATGACGACGATGGCAGTGAGACGATGATGTTGATAATGATGACAGTGAAGATGATAATATCTGTGACGATCTATCGTCAGTGATGTTGATAATGATGATGATAATGATAACAGTGATGATGATGAAATTTGTGACGATGTTTCAGGTAACTGACGTTGGAGTAATGATATGACAGCGGTGATGATGAAATTTATGACGATGTTTCAGATCATTGACAGTGACGATGATGACAGTGACGACGATGACAGTTGCGACGATGAAGTTTGATGTTTCAGATCATTGATATCGACAGTGACGATGACAGTGATGTTGATGAAATTTGTGACAATGTTTCAGGTCGTTGATGTTGATAATGATGATGACAGTGATGATGATGAAATTTGTGACAATGTTTCAGGTCGTTGATGTTGACAATGACGATGACAGTGATGTTGATGAAATTTGTGACGATGTTTCATGTCAGTGATGTTGATGATAATGATGGTGACAGTGATCATGATGAAATTTGTCACGTGCAGGTCAAACGAGCCTTGCAGAGAGGAGCCACTGCTGTTGTCCTGGATATCACGGATAACCCTGTGGCGGCTGAAAGGGTATGTCCTCATTTTTCAACCTGTCTTTAAAAAAAAAAGATTATTTCATATCGACCGGAAGGGGTGGGGGTCCTGCCATGGGGATGCCGGGTGGCTCTTTCAGTATAAATAGTATCCCCCCCCCCCCCACCTTCTGGAAATTCTGTGCCAGAAATTTCCTGTTTTCTGTCACTCTTTGTTTCTGCCTTGTTTTGCTTTCTGTCATTTCTTCCTATCATTTTCTGCCTTGCTGATCCATTGACCTGTATTGTGTTCTGTAAACTCTTATGTACTTTTTCTTGGGATTGACAATTGGGTATATGTGTTTAGTGCATTTTTGGCTGTAGGGAGGTGAAATATGCGGAAGCAATTTAAGGTAATTAGGCCCATTTCATATATGTTTTAGTGTCCTTAGGTATGCTTACATTTGTCTTCAGGTGGGGGGTTTTAAATCACCTGTGCGATAAATTGAACTGAGTGGTCAACGCCGGAGGCATGTCCTGCGATTATGTGCGCGAATGCATTGATATGTGTACTTAATTTTCTTTTCATTTTTTTCCTGTTGAAGTTTTGTATGTTTTGAGGCGGCTGTAGCCCTGATATGGCTCTACGCAGTCGGCTGGGCTTTAAACAACAATAACTATAACGAAGGGGGAGGGGGGTGTATGTATGTATACGTGTGTGCGTGTATGTATGTTGGTGACAAAACTTTGCCTGCGTGATCTTCTCGTCTCTTTCTGGGTGGATCAAAGGTGTTGATCGATCAGAAGTCCGGAAAG
>JAPXFY010003248.1:0-22621 GCA_030674185.1 Monoplex corrugatus
GAGCGTCTCAATGCCAAGTCAGCCTTGTGACAGATGTCTTTAAGCATGTCGCGTACAGCAACATGATGCAGTATGATACTGCACAGCGTCAGTAACTAAGAATGATTGACCTCAGCCCCAAGGAGAAGAGGGAAGACAGGGTCACTGATAGATTTTCAAGGTCATCTGTATCCCCACGATTGCATTTATGACGAACCCCCCTCCCAAAATAAAACAAAACAAAACAAAACAAAACAAAACAAAACACCCTCCCCAAAATAGAAAAAAAAATCAAACAAAAAACAAAAACTGTTAAAAATGAAAAAGTTAGAATGGCTGATTTTTTTTAAAACAGCATCTGATCCAAAGCAAAACAAACAAAACAAAACAAAACAAAACGAAAACTTCTTAAAAAGTGACTGTTACTCTAGAACGGCTTGAAAATGTTCTTAAGCAGCATCTGATTCAAAGCAACACTATGCAATACAACACAACACAACACAAGCAACACAATACTGACAGTCTACTTACTGAAATTATGAGTCTACTTACTGAAACTGTGAGTCTGCTTACTGAAATCATGAGCCTGCTTACTGAAACCATGAGTTTACTTACTGAAACTATGAGTCTACTTACTGAAATGACTTCCAAAGAACAAAAAGCCATGTGAAGAGGTGGAGTTGTTCTCGTCATTGTCCTGTACGTTCTCGTCTGCCTCCACGTTCACGTCAGAACTGACAATCCAAAGCGCCGGAGAACTGCCAGAACTGATATTAGGCGTCAGTTTTGACAGCATACCGGACTCGAGCACTAAAGGTGAAAAATTTCTTCCGACCTTCAGTTTTCTTTCTGTATGAGCTAGAGTTCTTTCCCTTTGATTAGCTATGGCCGACTGTTCAGTATCTATGTATGCTGATTCCCAAGGGCTGAGTGGAGTCTGTTGAATGAAATAAGGAGGTTGTTCTAGTCGATGTTGCTGCGTGAAATGTATGTGTTGTACGTCTGTCAAACGTCCGTGGGTTTTTCGTTTGGGTTTAGTGTCCATGTTTTGTGCAGTTTGTGGTTGACTTTGCGATGGCGCAGACGTATCATTTGAACTGTTTGTCATTTTTCGAATTTTTGAGATCGGGCTTGATGTCGTTGTTTGTGGTGGTGTAGAAATAGAGTAGGCATTGTTTTCGTCAAAGTCTGTCTCTGCTTCAGTCGCTGATGCATTACGAAGATGCGTGTCCTGGGTGGCAGGCAAACTATTTGTGTGTGCTGGCTGTATAGGCCAAACCACTGGTTTGACGGGTCCTAGAGTTGGAACAGTTTCTGCCTTCATTTCATCGTGTAAGCTGACCAAAACTTGTGGAGGAGTGTTGACAGTGTCATCAGCTGACATGGGCAGAACAGAAATCACGCTTGTGCTGTCTGGTTTGGGGGAGTTCAGATGTGTAGCTGTAGTGGTAGAATAGTTTGTGGTAGCAACCCCGAGTTGAACGATGGAGTCTTTGTTGACGCCATTAAAATCCTGTGGGAGAGTTGGGGCTGTTGTAACAGTGTTCCCAGTATGCACTGAGAGTCGTGATTGTATAGCAGGTACATCCCTGCTGAGGTCAGGATGTTGTTGGTTTTGATGTGTGTTGTCAATGCTAGCCTCAACATGTTGATCATTTTGATGTGTGCTGCCGCTGTTGGCCTCAATGTGTTGATCGTTTTGATGTGTGCTGTCGCTTTTGACCTCAATACGTTGATCGTTTTGATGTGTGCTGTCACTTTTGACCTCAACACGTTGATCGTTTTGATGTGTGCTGCCGCTGTTGGCCTCAATGTGTTGATTATTTTGATGTATACTGTCACTTTTGACTTCAATATGTTGATCGTTTTGATGTGTGCTGTCACTTTTGACCTCAATATGTTGATCGTTTTGGTGTGTGCTGTCACTTTTGACCTCAATACGTTGATTGTTTTGATGGGTGCTGTCACTGTTGACCTCAACACGTTGATTGCTATCAATGCTGGCCTCAAGAGGACGAAAGAGTTGATTTGTAATGACCCTATTTGCCACAGGATGGCGCTGGTCATGTAAACGAATGGCGGTGTTCAGCACAGGATCACTGGAAAGTTTCAGCTGCGAGATGTCGTTGTTTGCCGCGAGCTGATTGCGTTGTTGATTTATGACATCATCGTTAGGTAAAACCTGATTGGACGTTTTACTTGTGATGTCATTATTCGTTAAAGCTGATTTTGTACTATATCAGCAGCGTCATGGTTTGCTGCATTTTGGTTTTTGCTTTGCTTTGTGAAACCATTATTGGCCATAATTTGATTTCCAGATTCCTTTAGGACGTTCCTTGGTGCAGGCAGAGTTTGTACTGAAGTCGTGACGTCGTTTCCGGCTACTGGGAGACTTTGTTTTTTGTCTGTGACTACTGCCCCTGATCCAAACGTTAAACCTGTGACGTCACTAATTGCCATGGCCTGACGTTGTCCCATGTTTGTGGCGTAACTTTCCCCTTCAAACTGACGTTGGTTTGGGGCCCCTCCTGCCATTGACTGATGAGGCCTGATGTCACTGTTTGCCATTGGCTGAAATTGTCTGATGTCACTGTTTGTCATAGGCTGATGTCTGATGTCATTGTTTGTCACAGGTTGTTGTCTGATGTCACTGTTTGCCATCGGCTGATCTCTGATATCACTGTTTGCCATTGGCTCATGATGTCTGATGTCACTGTTTGTCATAGGCTGATCTCTGATGTCACTGTCTGCCATCGGCTGATGATGTCTGATGTCATTGTTTGCCACAGGCTGATGATGTGTGATTTCATTACCTGCCATCAGCTGATGATGCCTGATGTCACTGTTCGCTATACGATGATCCTGCTTTGGATTTGTGCTGCTTGGAATCTGATGTCGTTGCTGTATCATGTCTCCAGCTACGTTCACTGTCATTTGTTGGTGCTTGCTTCGTGGGTCTGTGCTCACTTTACCAGCTGTAGATGGGTCATGTACGTTTTGATTCCCAACTCTTCCATTCTCTGTTCGGTCATTACTGCTAGTTGTCAACCGTACAGGCGAATCTTGTTTGATAGTTTTCAGGCTGTTTGTAGCCGGCAAATGTTGGGATTCTGTGGCGGCATTGTTCTCATGCATCGAGGACAGAGGCTGGTTGAAGCTGTTTGTTTCCGTCTTTGTGAACAAAACGTGTTGTCCCTGGTTATTTTCAGTCCTAGGTTGTTTGAAATAAGTCGTGACATGAATTTCTGGGAAGTCTGTGGTCACGTACGTTTTGCTCTCATGTTCGAGCGGAAGTTGGTTTTTGTTCGACACCGACGCCATACTTGTACTGTGCGTTATTTTGTTTTCTTTCTTCTCTGTGCTGACCTTGACGGCTCTGTTAGTGTGTGGGAGATGTGTCTGGAAATATTGCAGGCTGTGGGCCTTGTTTGCAGACAGTTGATGACTGCGGTCGTATGGTGCCTTGGCTTTGACATTTCCTTCTGGTGTTTGCACTAGTTCTTTCTTTATCCCTTGTACGATGTCCTGTCGAATGTCCGGTGCTTGATGTTGTGAATGTTTAGCGTCAGCATCAGTCATGGTGTGATGAGTCATTGGTGGAAGTTCCCCATCATGAACGTTTGTGTGTGTCACCTTCCGTGACGCTGGCAGATTTTGTGTTTGGCCACTGCCTTTTTTAGTTTCATCATTTCCGTGAAGAGGTAAGTTCCTGTGAGTATTTCCAATTCGTTCTGTTTGTTTTGTGTGTGCGATAATTTGGGTCTGAATGCCTTTCTGTTTGGGAAGCTTGTTGGAATAAGGGTTGGCAACAGAAGTCTGAGTTTTCTTTTGGTCATCCTTCTGATCTTGTTGTGGTGTTTTCTTTAGATGCATCTTCTTTCCGTTTCCAGTTTTACTGCTGGATAGTTGAGGTGTCAGTGGTAACGTGGCACTGATGTGTGTGTACGGGCCATTGGTATCCTTGTAATTTACCGCTGTTGGGACTGTTCTGGAGTTTTTTTCTAAAACTTGTGGATTTCTGCCACCAACTGTATCGATTTCATGCGGTGTCGTTTTGACAGACGTGTGTTTACTGCCTTTCTGTCGTGCACTGAGTGTTGTTTTGTGTGCGAGTTCTTGTTTTCCTGCAGGATTTTTCTCCTTGCTCTGTTTGTGCCCGACAACAGTCGATAGGATTGGTTGTTTCGTTTTCTGTGTATGTGTTGCCGATGCTGTGGAATCGGTCTTATCATCGTTTTCGTGAACTTTCTTCGGCCATTTTTCTTGCTGCGGTTTTTGGACGCTGTTTATCAACATCACACGTCCAGGATACATTTTCTGTCTGTGTCTTGTCATGTCTGAGACCGGTTCGTCTTGCTGATCATTTACCGTTGAAAATGCTTCACCGTCGTTGTCGCCATCTCTGTTGTCATCGTGGGCGACGTTTTTCAGCACATACACCTTCTTATGAGGAAGCACCAACATTTTTGGAAAATCTGGACGTTTGTCGTGAGCGGCGATTATCTTCCCTCGGGAAGTGGCGTGAACTGTCTCGTGGGATGGGTCTGTTCTGAGAGTACTGGAACCCTTCGATGATGATCCATAATCTTTAAGTGGCTGTGTTTGTTGTGTGTTACTAGCTGGCGGAGGGTAGTTGTCCCCCTGATGATAAAGCACATGGTGTGACAGCCGAGCGCCACCTACGGGTGATGGTTTAGCGCTACCACCTCCCTCCACTACTCCTGAACTCACTCCCATTTTCACTCTGCTTGTCTGACCCATGTCCGCCCTGTTCGACGACTTCTTCTTCTTTCGTCTTCTCTTCTTCCTCCTGTTCCGCTTCTTCCTCTTCATGGCAGCGGAGGAGTATAACTGGTTCAGTCTGCGGAGTGCCGATTGATCTAAAGTGGACAGCCTCACGCGATTGTGCCTCAGGTAAGACTGGATGGCTTTTGCCAGCCGTTGTTGGTGCGGTTGGGCATTCGTGGCCTTCCGCTGGTCGGTCTGTGGACCTTGCTGTCTCTTCTTCTTCTTCTTCTTCTCGGCCATTGTTCGTCGTCTTCGTTGGCGTTGTCTCCTGGAGCTGTCGTCACTGTCGTCGTCGTTGTCGTTGTCGATGTGCTCGTTGCCGTCATCGTCGTTGATGATGTTGTTGTTGTTGTTGTTGTTTCGTGCGTTTTCGTGGGCCGGGAGAGACGGGGGATTGTGGCTGGCAGGATGCTCTGTTCTGTTGATCGTGTTGGTTGTAGGGTCGGGTCGGTCTTCCTGTGTTGTCCTTGACACAACTGAAAAGGTGAAACATTGAGACCATTTACCGTGCTTTTGTCTTTTTCAGAGGAACGCACGCACCGGACGCACGCTGGCATTGCAAACACACACGTAAACGTATAAACATACGGGTATGTACGTACTGAAACGCAAACGCACGTACACACCCAGAGGCAAACTGAGGCGCGCACACACATACACACGCACGCACACATACACACACACATACACACGAAGACACATACACGCACAAAAACACACACTCGCATGTAAACATGAAAACAAGTAACATAGGAATGCATTATAAATTGGATAAACTCCGCAACTGCTGCAAGAAACACAGCCTAAAATGTAACAACAACAACAACAAAAAACAAAACAAAAACAAAACAAACAAGAGAAGAAAAGAAAAGAAAAAGAAAAAAAAGTAAAGGAAAAAAAAAAAGGAAACAAAGAAGAAAAAACCCTAAACATCCATATTTTACTCTTTTCTGCACTAGTAGAAAGGTTCAGATGAGTCCCCATTCTCTTACAACGTGGTCAGCATGCAATTGTGAAAGCAAGCAGTCAAATGAGACAAAGCTTCTGAAGGCAACCGGACTTTTGTAATATGTCCCACAGGCCTTTCCCGTTAATGGTGCATCAAATGCTCCAGTCAGACCAACAAAAGATTGTAGTAATACTGCAGGCTGGGACTGAACTCTAGCCGTGTACTATATAGTGTCAGCTCACATGAATTTCATTCTTTATAAATTCTAAAGAAAAAAAAATCAACTAAAATTTAGATGTATATCGTGGAGATTTTTGGGGCAGACTCTTTTTTTCTTTCTTTCTTTTTTTTGTTTTTTGTTTTGATAAAGATACTGATTAGCTTTATCAGGACATTATTTCGTTAGCCATGTATTATGGTGTCAACTTATTCAGTATCAATTCTAAAAAGATCAAGTCAAATTTACATCTATATCGTGGAGATTTTGGGGGGACAGATTTTTTTTTGTCTTTTTCAATAAGATACTGATTAGCTTTATCAGGGCATTACTTCGTTAGCCATGTGCTATGGTGTCAACTTATTCATTACAATTCAGTATCAATTCTGAAAAGATCAAGTAAAATTTAGATCTATATCGCGGAGATTTTTGGAGACTTTTTTATTTTTTTTATTTTAAGATACTGATTAGCTTTATCAGGGCATTATTTCGTTAGCCATGTGCTATGGTGTCAACTTATTCAATATCAATTCCAAGAAGATCAACTAAAATTTAGATCTCTATCGTTGAGATTTTTAGGGGCAGATTTAAAAAAAAAAAAAGATTCTGATTAGCTTTATCAGGGTATTATTTCGTTTAGATCTAATTAAACGGGATAAAACCGGGCAACTTCAGTTCCAGTGCTTTGAAACTTTGAAAAACGTTTTTAGACAGAGTCCAACGATATAGACAGACGAAGAAGTCATTTGGTAAACGTGTGTGACGAAACAGCTGGCTTACCGTGAAGGGAAAGTAAGAGGACGATGGGCAAGATGTCCAACAGAGTCCTTGAAGTCATTGGTATCGTTGTCCACACACCCACATCGTGCAGCCAGACAAACCACACGTCACCATCCCTGACGTCACTCAAGAAACTACGTCTTCATAGGATCGCGTCATAGTTTCCGAAATCAGTCTTTCTTCGAAGAGTCAGCCTTGGCCTCTTTCATCAGTTTTACGTCATGATGATTTGGCGTCATAGGCGATGAATTTTATTTCTTGTCGATTTGATACCCGTACACATACACATGCATACACACACACACACACACACACACACACATACACACACGCATATACTCTAATATCACTCATACAGTCATAGTGAAAAGACGTTAAATCAAAGAACGAACACACACACACACACACACACACACACACACACACACACACACACAAACACACACACACACACACACACACACACACACACACACACACACACACACACACACACACACACACAAAACACACTCAGAACGTTAACTGCACTGTCAACTCATTTCATTCTCTTAGTTATTTCATTTTCTTGGATTTGTTGTGAATGGCAAAAAAAATATATCATCAGTCCCACAATATGGCTGAAAGAATTATGTATTTTATTGGACTCAGAGGAAATTCCTGTTCATTAACACATACACACACACACACACACACACACACACACACACACACACACACACACACACACACACACACACACACACACACACACACACACACACACACACACACACACACACACACACACACACATGAAGACGTGTGTAGTAAGTGATATCAACATTTTTCAGTGGAACGCACGTTCCATTGTTAAAAACATCTCATATTTGAGTAAACTATCTCTCTTCTAAAAACGTCCATGTCATGCTCCTACAATCGCTGAATACCATCAAAACCAAATTACCTAAAATATCCGGTTTTTATTATCCACCAATATGTGACTCTGTAAATGACGGTGGCCGTATACAAACAGCTATATACATTCGTGAAGGACTGAACTATTGTGAACGATCATCGCCAATACCTAAATCTACCGCATTTATTTCATCATGTGCAATCATTATAAAATTTTCCTCATCGTTAGTTGTGAATATGGCCTCTGTATACTTACCAAGAGGCCCAGACTCTGTGAACACTGAATGGTTAAAACACTTTCAAGATCAGGACGACAAGTGGATAATTGGAGGTGATTTTAATGCACATGCCCCATTTTGGGAAAAGTATTGTACAAACATAACAAGCAACAGGTTGATTGAAAATATTGTAGATTCCAATTTATATTTACTTAACAACGGACACGTTACCCGGATCCCCGATATACCAACCCACAGACCCACAGCTATCGACCTTACTTTAATCTCACCATCCCTAGCCCCAAACGCCACATGGCAAACAGAGGATGACTTGTTGGGATCAGATCACATCCCCATACGTCTTACCCTAAACCATACTACAGAAATAGACGCCATACCACAAGATAGTTTACCCAAGTTTAATTATAAAAACGCTGACTGGATCAGTTTTAAGGCAATCCTTGAAAAGACAAGAACAGATCTATCTGAAGCAATGAACATAAACGACATGTACGAAGTTTTCTGTAACTCACTCTTAAGGGCTGCTAACATTTCAATTCCAAAACTTACAGTGTCAAAAATAGGAAAACATCATGGAAATGTCTGGTGGAATGAGGACTGTCAAAAGGCAGTGAACGAAAAGAAAGAAAAATACAAAATTTATTTAGCAAACAGGTCACCTGAAAATCATACAGCGATGAAAAGTGCCAACATTAAGTGTAACAGAATCATAGAGCAAGCCAAAGAACAACACTGGACATCTTTTTGTAAATGTGAAGTAAATAACCACAAAGACACGATAAAGATTTGGGAAAAACTAAAATTAATGAAAAACGGGATTAAGTTGCCATCAATTCCAGTAAAGCTAGAAAATAACCCTATTCCTAGCTCATTGGAAAAAGCAGAAGCTTTTGCAGACGTGTTTGCTGAGGCCTGTCGTGTAGAAGGACTCCCTGTCTCTGATAGAAATTATAGGGAACGAGATGAAAAGAAAGATGTATATAAGGACCCTGCCTCTGACAATACTCACTACATAAATGCATCACTCACACTTCAAGAATTAAAAGATGCCATTCAGTCCCTTCCAAGTAAAAAAACGTCAGTTGGACTAGATGCAATTTCCAATGAGATGCTGAAAAATTTACCAGAAAATTTTATAATCTTGCTACATGACATATTTCAAAAATGCTGGAATAGTGGGATAATGCCTAACAACTGGAAAGAAACAATAGTGGTTCCTGTATTAAAACCAGGTAAATGTAATACCGATTTGAAAAACTACAGGCCAATTGCATTAACATCACATGTATGTAAACTAATGGAGAAAATAATCTTAAAGAGACTGATGCACTATTGTGAAAAGAATAAAATAATACCAGTAAATCAGGCAGGATTTCGAAAAGGCAGGTCACCAGTAGAGATCCTAACAAAGCTAACTACTAATATAAAACAACAATTTGCAAGACGTCAATGTGTTTTAGCTACATTTTTTGATATAACGAAAGCATACGATCAAGTGTGGCACTCCCGATTGTTATTCAAATTTAAAAGTATTGGGCTGACAGGTCACATTTTTGGCTATGTTAAGTGTTTCTTAGAAAACAGAGTATTTCAAACGAGGATTGAAAATGTATATTCCACGAAACGAATTCTTCAAATGGGTATCCCTCAGGGATCCGTTATAGCTCCCCTTCTTTTCATGATATTAATGCATGACTTACCCAGTAAAGTATCTAAGCATGTAGTTTTAGCTCAATATGCTGACGATTTATGCATGTGGATGCAGGTAAATATGAAAAAGAAAACTCCTTTGCGCTGTATCAATTATACACGCAAATGCTACCAATTAGAACTTGATAAAATAGCGCGATACATGGTAGAAAATGGGTTACATCTATCCCTGGAAAAAACAAAAATAGTTTTATTTAATAATGGAGCTAACCCAGTAAATATTCCCACTTTCAAACTGGGAGATACTCTTCTTCAGTTTAACGAGTCGATTAAATTCTTAGGAGTTTTCCTTACAGCAAAATTATCTTGGAATCAGCATATTGAATACTTATTAACCAAAGCTCAAAAAAGTTTAAATTTCATAAAAATAGTTCGCAAACAGACATGGGGTCAAGATTCATCAACACTTGTTCATCTTTGTAAATCGCTTGTTAGATCTAAATTAACCTATGCTCAAGAAATCTTCTTCAGTGCACCGAAACACTTACTAAAAAAACTGCAGAGCATAGATTGTAAAGGTTTCAAACTTGCACTGGGTCTTCCAATGCATGCTTCCTGTCTTCGGACATATAATGAAATCAAACTGTTGCCACTTGATGAGCAAAGGAAAGTCGCTTCTACTGAATTTTTGTTAAGAAACACTACCGTAGAAAACATCTCAGAAACAGAAATTAAACTGAGATCAGATACCGACTTTCCAAAACGAGCTAAATCAATATCTTCACAGGTCACACTTGCAACATACACATCTGACGTCATGAAAGGCTCAGGAATTGATCTAGACGTAGATCCTGTATCTATACGACCTTCCTTTTCGCCAGTACCCAGTTGGGAACTCCAAAGAGCACGATTTGACGTATACCACACTAATTTAAAAAAAGGAGACAATATAAACTTACTGGCAAGTCAGGTTAAATGTCATATAAACGACGTATATTCTGATCATTTGAAAATTTACACTGATGGGTCAGTAATTGAAAGAAAAGCAGGCTCAGCGTTTTTAATACCTGCTCTCAAAATTGAAAAATCTTTCTACATAGGACTTGATAAATCTATCTTTACAGCTGAACTCTTTGCAATATTAATGGCTTCAAACTTTCTGATAAGTCTTCCTAGGACAATTTTTCAGATACTTCTTTGCGTTGATTCAAAATCAGTACTTCAGGCTCTTGAATTATCAAAATTACAAACAAGATCAGAAATGATTCTGGAAATAAGTCACTTGATTCATAATTTATCTTTAAGAGGCACTGATATTACTTTCTGCTGGATACCTTCTCATAGTTCTTTTAGTTATAATAATAAAGTTGACAGGGCTGCCAAACGGGGAGCTAATAACTCACCAGATTCAAACAATATCCAGCTTTCTCTCTCGTTGCACGAGAATTACACTTTAGTGGACAACTACGTCTGGAAGCAGTTCCAATTAAAACAGAAAAAGTATGATAAATGTCACATGAACTTTGAAGTTAGCAAAATACTTAAGCAGCTTCATGCCAGCAGAACTATACAGTCCCTTATGTACAGATGGAAACTTGATGCATTCAAAACAAAATATACCAATAACATAGTGTGTCTGTGTGGAAAGAAGATAACACATAGTCATATTCTTTCTTGCGTTAGGGTAAAACGACATATTCCAACACTATCTGTGAGTACAGTTTCTGACATATTTGCCTCATCATCATTACTGTATGAATTTTTTGTTAGCCTGTCAAAAAGTCCTATAGCGAATTACCTTTAAAATGTTATTTGACTTGTTCATTGTTGTGGTTAGTCAATTATTAGTTTTACTTTTTATTCATTTCTTCCGGATATTTACTAATTTTGTTTGTCAGTTTGTTTGTTTAAATCGATAATTATGGTAACATTATTTGTTAGTTTTACCTTCCCCTCTTCAAAACAGTTGTTTTCTGGATCATCTTTTCTCAAATTCAAAATTGACAATTTTCAAATATCTTCTTCACTCCTCCTCTATCACTCCCACCCCCCCCCCCCTTTTTTTTTTGTTTGTTTGTTTTTTTTTGGTCTAAAATCACTTTAGTGAATAGACATTAAATCAAAGACCACACACACACACACACACACACACACACACACACACACACACACACACACACACACACACACACACACACACACACACACACACAGGCAGACAGGCTGACACAGAAGGAGAGAGAGATAGATAGAGAGAGAGAGAGAGAGAGAGAGAGAGAGAGAGAGAGAGAGAGACAGACAGACAGACAGAGAAAGGAAAGACGCACGCACGCACATCACACACACACACACACCAGACACACCACACACACACACACACACACACACACACACACACACACACACACACACACACACACACACACACACACCGCACAAACACACACACACACACACACACATACACACACACACACACAAACACGGACAGTGACAGAGAGACAGAGTGAGAGGCACACAGAGAGAAGAAAGACAGAGACAGAGAGACAGAGATAGAGAGAGAGAGAGAGAGAGAGAGAGAGAGAGAGACAGTGACAGACAGAGATAGACAGAGACAGACAGACAGAGAGAGAGAGAGAGAGAGAGAGAGAGAGAGAGAGAGAGAGAGAGAGAGAGAGAGAGAGAGAGAGAGAGAGAAAAGAGAGAGAGTCTTAAAATACCACAAATCAAAATTTTAAATGGTCACGGATCTGTCCAAAGATCCGCATGAGGAATCTGTCAGAAGTCGGAGAGAAAGTGTTGTACACATACACTTCTCACGAAGTGCTGATTTTAGGGCACTTTTTAGCCCTCCATCATCTTCACACACACACACACGCGCGTGCATGCGTGCGCGCACGTGCACACACATACACACACACACGCACGCATACACACATACACATACACACACCACCTTCATTGTCTTCACAGACACACACACACGCGCGCGCACACATACGCACAGACAGACATACAGACAGACAGACAGACAGACAGACAGACACAGACACACACACACACGCACACACACAAAGGCTCTCACACCACCTCCATCACCTTCACACACACACACATACACACACACACACACACACACACACACACACACACACACACACACACACACACAGACACACAGACACACACTCAGGCACATAGATACACACACACCACCACCACCACCACTACCACCATCTCCGTCATCCTCACACACACACACATACGCCCGCGCGCGCACACACACACACAGATTTAGATCCTGATTCAGTTATTTTATTCATATAAGACTAAAACATAACGTAACAATAATATTTTATGACATTATCATCACAAAGCACAAAACATAACGTAACACATATGACATTATCATTAAAAAAGAACAAAAATAACGTAACACATATGACACCATCATTACAAAGCACAAAAATAACGTAACACATATGACATCATCATCATCATCATCATTAAAAAAAAAACCACAAAAATAACGTAACACATATGACACCATCATTACAAAGCACAAAAATCACGTAACGCACATGACACCATGAATACAAAACACAACGTAACAAACATGACATCATCAGAACACAGCACAAAAAATAACGTAACACATACGACACCATCATTACAAAGCACAAAAATAACGTAACACATATGACATCATCATCATCATTAAAAAAAACACACAAAAATAACGTAACACATATGACACCATCATTACAAAGCACAAAAATAACGTAACACATATGACATCATCATCATCATCATCATTGAAAAAAACCCACAAAAATAACGTAACACATATGACACCATCATTACAAAGCACAAAAATCACGTAACGCACATGACACCATGAATACAAAACACAACGTAACAAACATGACATCATCAGAACACAGCACAAAAGATAACGTAACACATATGACATCATCATTACAAAACACAAACCATAACGTAATATATGACATCATCACTACAAAGCACAAAACATAACGTAAAACATAGGACATCATCATAAAATATAACTTAAAAACACATGACATCATCATAGCAAAGCACAAAACAGAACGTAACACACGTGACATTATTATTACAAAGCACAAAACGAAACGTAACACACATGACATCATGAGTACAAAGCACAAAACGTAACGTAACACACATGAAATCATGAGTACAAAGCACAAAACGTAACACATATGACATCATCATTATAATCACATATTTCAGAAACCTACTGTAGTACAGGTTATGTTTACAGTTGTTTCTCAAAACTGAAGAGCTTTGTATAAATATATTGCCAAATTAATTAAGTTTCTTTTTTCATTCGTCGATGCCATTGATAAAGATACTAGAAAACAAACAGGGTTGTCTACATATTTCGTTGGAATGAATCGCATACGGAACTCGCTCAATACAGGGCGTTTCACAACAAAATGAAATACATCTTGTTTTGTTTCATTACAGAGAAGGTATAGTGTCTGATTTTGTTTGAATCGAAAAGTGAGTACATCTATTTCAAGCGATATCAAACCTAAATCCTGTTAAAATCAGCTGCAGATGCCTGACAATATCCCTCAAAAGATACTTTTTAATTGAGTGTAAATGGCTAACGATTACGAATATACCGAAGCTATCACTTACTCGAATATGACTCTCCTAAATCTGTCATCTTCAGTCTACTAAACATTGACGAAGTTGTACAAATACAGGTTCATTGCCCACTCCTTCATATTGTCATGCATATCCAAGCCCAAGTTTACAAACAAAAGCACGTACATTTGACACCAAGTTTTGTTCTCTGTTGTATCTGTATCATACAACACTTCTAAAGCTGTACGTGGTAATCTATCAGTATTTGATTTAATGACTTAAGCTGACAACGAACACACCTGATTGCAACATTGACACACACACACACACACACACACACCACACCACACACACACACACACCACACACACACACTACACACACACACACACACACACTCTCCATGTTCTGAATCATACTGTATTATGGGTTATACTTGGGCATAAAAAAAATAACAAATAGTCCAGACAAGTATTTTCAAACAAACCATATTTTTTCGTAATATGTAACAAAGCATTTTTTAGCTCTACTGGAAATATTTCTACATATAGCAGCAAAATTCAAAAGAATAGTAATAATTATTCCAGGATATTTATAAGAACTAACAACCAGCATAATAATAACAGCATACAGCCATCTTTCCCTTGCAGCCAAAAAGCCCTCTCTGCAAAACACTGTCATATTACTTTTATTCACACTGATATTTATTTAGCTCTAACTTAGTGGCAAAGTTCTTTGAATTTCTTAGTTATGTTTGTAGACCAATGAAAGCAAAACAGTAACATTTGTTAACAGAAAATCAAATAATTTCATGAAGTCTGTCGTAAACTTTGCACCACGTCTCTTTCTTTACTAATGAAATTCAGTGCTAAGAAGAAGAAAAAAGAAAGAAAAAAAAAGAAAGAAAAAAAAAGGGAAAGTGAGAAAAGAATAGGAATACAAACATTTCCCTATTTTACACCCATTGTCAGTAAGTTTGGCACTCCATCGTACTTTTGTTTTTACAACTCCACACATACTTTTATTGCGTATAAACCGTTTTACTCAAACACCAATTTTTTCAATCAATACTGGCCATAGAAAGGTTATAGTCAATAGAATAGAATGCTTTCTCATAATTTATAACAGCTACATAGAGTTTATGGTTACATGAGAATATAGAGTTTATGGGTACATGAGAATTGTTTCTGTACAAATGCCGGTAAAGTGAACATATAATCAACTGTTGAATGTCCTCGCTTATGTTCAGCTTGATGGTTACCTGTTATATTAGTCTCTCCCACATGTTCCTGGAGACCTCAATCAGTGACAATACATAACACTTTACGACTAATATCTATCAAGAAAACACCTTTATGATTATTTGGGTTGTCATCATCACTTATTTCACAAAGTAGGAGAACAATAGATACAGACGATTTTGTACAAAAAAGTATACCTTTATCAAATAATGTTTTGAAAAAAGTCACCATTTTTTAAAAATAATATTCAAGGGACTTTAAATAATTCTTCTATTATTGGATCAAAACCTGGGGCTTTGTGATTTTTCTCTTTTCTTGGAGCAAAGAGTACTACTTTTCGAGATACTGGGCGATTTATAAATTCATTTTCGTCACACAATAATTTGTGTACATCAGAATTAGAAGGCGATTTTTCGTCTAATAAAACTGTGAAATGCAAAAACCAACCTTCTAGCGAAATATCATTCTTTGATTGTCTTTTCTTATATAACACATTTTTTCCGTATGTTCCATGAATTCCCGTCGGTCGTTGATATAGGTAAGTTCTCATTGTCAACATTTCTTTGTCTAATTAACAGATTTTCATTGTCTTGTCTAGCTTTTGTATACACATTTCTAGCATCCTTATCTAGTGTGTGGCAAACTGTTCTCAACAGCTTCCAAAGATTTGTTCTACTATTTTTCCATTCATCATCAAACCAGTTTTCATGATACTTACGTCTTGTCCATCAATTTCTTCCTCACATGCATATTGCACAGTCTTTGATACAACCATTAAACATTTACAACGTTCACTTCCAATGTACATAAAGCCATTTTGTGTACCTAAAGCCATCTTATGTACTTAAAGCCATTTTTTGTACCCAAAGCCATTTTATGTGCCTAAAGCTATTTTAAGTCGCTTACGTATTGTATCTTTCTTTTTTTTAATTTCTATTTTTAAGGATCATCGCATTCAAGGATGTTACCTTCATGACCATTTTTGTTCGTCCCATTTTCTACGACACCTCAATGGCCACGGAAGCTGGCACAGTTTGTTTACAATGCGATGATGATGATGAGGGCGATGAGGGTGATAATCATAATGCTAACGAGTTCCATCTAGGATTGAGACTGCGTGACAGAGCTGCACTCTACACTTGCTATCATAATATATCCTGGCGTTAACCAGGTCCGAGAGATACAGACACCTGCGGTGCTGGTCAGAAAATTGGAGCAACACCGTCAATGACGCATCCGTGAAGGGATGAGACTTGACTGTGTGGTCCTAGTCTTCCCAATGAGCCCATAGCACGCCCAACTCTGGGTAGGAGCCGGTTAGAGTCGAAAAATCCCACAGTGATTTTTTAAGGGACTGATGTGGATTCGAACCCACAATGCGCTAACCACTACACCACAGCGACTGGTGCTTACGTATTATGTGTTCATGCACTTTATTTTAAACCTGTTTGCTATATTCGTCGTTCAGCACAAACATTTCAAATATCCATACATCAACAACATCGTGACTTCTAAAGAAATCGTCATTTGGAAAGATAATACAGAATTCAACAGGGAAATTATCAGATTCAGTTCGTCTAGTAATATATCACAAACAAGTTCAAACAAGTCTATTGACAAAATACCAGTTTCACGTACATACGTATAGCCAGGTAATACATAGTCATTTACGATACTACCAGTTTCACGTACATACGTATAGCCAGGTAATACAGCAGTCAACAGGGAAATGATCAGATTCAGTTCGTTCAGCAATACGTCACAATCAAGTTCAAACAAGTCTGTTGACGAAACAAGAAAGTCATTTACACTGTTACCAGTTTCACTTACATATGGGCAGCGAGCGATCTTCCTGTGTCATGCTCCACATAAAGCAATGAATTCTGCTGCAGGATACATTCTCACAGAGATTTACCATACATGTTTAAGGGGGCAGACCTACCCAGATTTGGGTACCAAGATTGTGATGTTCAGTGTTTCAGTTCTAATTAACCAATCACATGATGTTTGGCAAGAAGATACCTCAGACAGTATTCTTTGGATTGAATATCTTTATTGGAGTCTGTGAGTTATGAAAAGTTGGCAAAAATTAATTAAAAATGTTCTCGCGAAAATGAAAAAATATAGTAGAGTCTACATACTGTGACATTTATAACTACACATATCTTCATGTTAGGAATTTGATATTTAGTGAGCAAACACATCTGTATAGTATGTATGCCATGTAGTAAAATCTTAGCTCTACTATCATTATTTTCTGTACAATCATCACACCAATTTTTAGAATAATTTTAATAAAAAAAAGTTGTAATACAACTTTTGATAAAAATGTTTCTTTCAAGCAGAACTGCAAGATTTTACAACAGGCTGTAGGTACCTGTCCCTGCTATATGTGTGCCAAATATTAAAAAAATTGGATGAAAACTTTTGAACATATATGTCTGATGTATACAATCTCGCGAAAAATTGCAATTAATTAATTAATTAATTTTTGTCAATTTTTCATACTCACAGACAGAATACTGTCTGAGGTGTCTTCTTGCCAAATATCATGGTGACTGGTTAATTAGAACTGAAACACTGAACATCACAATCTTGGTACCCAAATCTGGGTAGGTCTGCCCCCTTAAGTGTTCTGTGAAGAAGGAATCAAACTGGTGGTCACCTTTATCCTGAGATTCAATAACAGACACATTTACAAACATTAAGGAAGAAAAGGTAGAGAAATTCTGCTGCTGAGATCACCTAGTCTGTGAACAACAACAACAACAACAAAGTAAGTCAAACAATCAGGAAGTACCAAAGGAAATAAGAGGGAAGCAGGGAGAATTTCAAATATCAACTAAGTAACATAACTCTTGAGAGTCACGGAGTTATCTCCCATGTAGAATTTCTCAAACCCAACACAGTTTGCGCTACCCATTCAGCTAGCATAGACGCAGCCACAAAGCATAAAGTGGTAAGCTCAGAACATTCCTTTGGAATACCTAAGCAACTTAAAATGGCTTTAGATACAATGGAAGTGAATGTAAGTTATGCTTTGTGGCTGCGTCTATGCTAGCTGAATGGGTAGCGCAAACTGTGTTGGGTTTGAGAAATTCTACATGGGAGATAACTCCGTGACTCTCAAGTTATGTTACTTAGTTAATCAGGAAGTACATTTATTCCCTGGTTACAGCTAATTAGAGCATTGAAAGGAAAACCTTCTGGTTGTACGCACACTCATAAATAAAGAACATCTTTCCAATGATTAAAGATTTCTTTATCGATAAGAAAACCATGCATGTTTAAAAAAATCTTTCCTTCATTCGGCGTATAAGGGGACAAAACTCCTTTCAAATTAAACACGTAATTCTGCCCATTCTTCTCCCCCTTGAACTGAATTTCCTAGCAGGGTTTCAGTTTTAAAACCTATGCACAAATCAGTTTGACAAACCCTCTCAAAAGTCTTTAAAAATGCATACAAAGCACAGAAGTTACTTCAAAAGGTCATTATATACAATCTTCGTTCGTAAACCACTGACTTTCCGAGAAAGAAATGAAAGAAAAAAGGTTTCAGTTTATTTACAAGATCAAAATTTTCAAAACAAACGCGCTCATCACCGTCTGATATATTATTATTTGAGAAACTAGACGAGAGAGAGAGAGAGAGAGAGAGAGAGAGAGAGAGAGAGAGAGAGAGAGAGAGACAGACAGACAGACAGACAGACAGAGACAGAGACAGACAGAGACAGAGGGAGAGAAACAGAAGGAGAGGGACAGAGAGAAAGATATATATATATATACAGAGAGAGAGAGAGGGAGAGAGAGAGTGACAGAGGTAGAGAGAGAGAGAAAGACAGAAAGAGAGAGAGAGAGAGAGAGAGAGAGAGAGATACAGAGAGAGAGAGAGAGACTCTACACTTCCTTTTCATAAGATATTCTGGCGTCAGATTTTTACTATGCTTGGCCCTGGCATTCTAACCCCCCCCCCCCCCCCTCGCCCTTCTCGGTAAACGATGATGATGTATATCACCATCGAGCTGAGCTGTGTCCTTACCACTGTAATTTCGTCATCGTGTGCAAGTACATCTTCTACCCTCTCTGTCCTCAGGCACCCTGCAAGTCCGCCCAATATTTTCTCCCTGGTTCTCTCTGGTGTCCTCTTTCCTTCCAGCTTTTCTTTTGTGACCAGGTGCTCTCTAATTCCCCTTTCCTCATAAAATGTCCTATAAATGTTGCTTGTCTTTTCCTAATCTTGTTTATCAATGATCTTCTTGTGTCTGCCTCCATCAAGATGTCTCGTTTGTTTTCTTTGCTGTCCACGGAACTCTCAACATTCTTCTTAGAAACCACATTTCAGGTTTAAACTCAGACAGAAAAAAAAAGAAGAAGAAGAACAACAACAACAACAAAAACACTGCCTTGTGGTTATATTGGGAGAGAATAAGGCTAAGGGAGTAAACCTTGACAGAAAATCATCCCTACTGTCTTGTGGGTTGTCGTGGAAACGACTAAGGCTAGCGGAGTGTCCGCACAAAAACCGATGGAAGGCAACAGAAAACCACCATCGTATGTTCCCAAGTTTATCATGGCCAGCCAAAACACGGAAGAGGATGATAACGACGTAAACAAGGGCTTTTGTGGAGCACCTTCGTCCGGTAGGGACCGTCATGCTGCGCAGGTGACACTCTGCTTCATGACTGATAATACTGAAGGAAGACCTAAAGCCATCTTCCCAACTTATCAACCTCCCACGCGAAGAATCTGCGAAGAATCAAACGAAATTTATGGTCCAATACTACCTCCAACAAATGCCTATCAATTAACATCAGAAAGAGAGTCCTTGAATGTTAAATGGAACCAATACTGTTGTACGCATGCGAGGCGTGGACAGTCAGCAAGCAAAGCCAGAACAAGATTGAGGCAGCCAAGATGTGGTTTCTAAGAAGAATGTTGAGAGTTCCATGGACAGCAAAGAAAACAAATGAGACAGTCTTGATGGAGGCAGACACAAGTAGATCACTCATAAGGAAGATTAGGAAAAGACAGGCAACATTTATAGGCCATTTTATGAGGAAGGGGGATTTGGAGCACCTGGTCACAATGGGAAAGCTGGAGGGAAAGAGAGCACCAGGTAGACCCAGGGAGAGAATGCTGGACGGACTTGCAGAGCGGCTGGGGACGAGGAGGGTGGGGGAGATGCTGGGGGCAACGAGAGATAGAGATGGATGGAAGTCTATGGTCGCCAACGCCATGCGGCAGGGCACCTGATGATGATGATGATGACTACCTCCAACCAACAACTATTTGCTTAATGCAGTCAAGAGAAAGTATGGGCACTGTCATCATGAAAAAGACGATGGAGATGGATTGGGTACAACATTTAAAGACAGCAGGACAACATTACCAGGACTGTCCGTCACTGGACATCAGAAGGAAGACGTGTGACAAATGATAGAAGACTTCACGGCTATATACACACACTTGGGGTACTGTATACAGACTGGCCCTGAACAGACAGTGGTGAACCTTCGGTGCTACCGTACATAAATTATACAAATAGCACAAATGGGAAGTATGAAGTAAGTAATGTAGAAGTATATTCATATTCATATTCACATTCATATTCATATTCATGTTAATGTTCATATTCACGGTCATAATCATAGTCATAGTCATAGTCATATGCATATAAAAACTCATACTTTATATTCATGTTCACATTGTCACAGCGGATTGAATACGTAAAACTCGGGCTGCTCTACCTTTTGAGAGCGCGTCGCCGCAGTGCAGCGCCACCCAAGTTTCTTTTTGGACCAGTGGAGACTGCTCACTTTTCACATGTATGAAAGGAAAAAGAAAAGAGATTGGAACATTGATCAGATAGCGGGACCATCTGTTAGTTCTATATTCTTATCATTGACTTATTTCAAACTAATCTGATAGGAACAGGAGAAGGAAAGTTTCCTCTTCAGTTCAAATCCATGGAGTTTTGGAGTTTGAAAATCTGGCGTCTGTGAAGGATTCATCGCACTCGGCCAATTCCATATGCGCTCCACCCAAATCTGTCAGCAAATATCTTCGGCAGACCCATCAGCCTGAACACAAAACCCTGTGCTCTGGGCAAGGTTTTGAAATGGACAGGGGAGCCGGGGAGTGGGGGGGTGGGTGGAGGAGGGGAAGGAGAGAAGAAGAGGCCTATAAAACGCTAAGCTGACACCACCAGAATGATGAAGACATTAAGATAGGTAGCGAACAGGCCGGGTTTTTGTATATTGCAGACTGGGATTCAACAGGAAATACTGAACAGACCGTGAGTCCACGGCTCTCAATTAAAACAGCAAACCATATATAACATATACAATGTAATATAATATACACACATACATATATATATATATATATATATGTTGACATGAGCTTGGGTCTTGACGTTCATTTTTCAACCCCCAGTGTGTAAAATATCATTACGTATATTCTGTATGTTATGTGCTGTCCATATGTCTACAATACCCTTTCGTGTGTATGTGAATTTTTTTCGTTACCACATTGCATGTAATGTGTTGCCAATATGTCAATATGTCAACAATACTTTTTCCTCTGTGAATGAATTGATATCGTTTTCCGTTACCACATTGTATGTTGATGTCTGTGTATTATAAAACAAAATAAAAAGATGAATTAAAAAAAGTTTATAATAAAAAGAACCAACCAGCCCGCGTGAAGAAACAACAACAACAACAACAACAACAACAACAACAGCAACAACAGGTTCATGTTCGTATTGCTTATACATGCCCAGCCGACTACTAGGGCCAGATCAGGACTGTCCCAACACCACATTAGAAACAACAACCCTGTAACAACAACAACAACAACCACAACTGTAGTCCCTCCCCCCCAACCCGCCCCCCAACCCCCGCGAGGGCTGAACCCACCCCACCCCCCAACCCTAACGTTTCTATGAGCACGGCTCTATCGTCAATGGATGCCAGTATATGCAGCAACACCGCAGGCAAACACTTCCTCGACAAAAGCAGCAGCACCACCACCACCAGCACACCCGCCAGAGTCGTCCGCGCCCTGCAGGTCACCACAGTCATAATCCACCAGGTGAACTCGGCTCAGCGTCACCTCGCCGCCACCGGACACCGACGCCGTGGAGCTGATGTCCGAGAGAGCCGCCGGTGACCGGGAGTTGGAGAAGTTATCGGTCACGGCCGAACCTTCCTTGGGCTCGTCGCCGAACTCGCTGTTATCG